>NWBR01000381.1:0-10413 GCA_002914575.1 Entamoeba moshkovskii
AACTGGTTGAGAATTGCCTTTTACATCAACGACAAACCAACTATTTGTTGTTGGGTCTTGGATTTTATCCATTTCAGCAATTTTATATGTTGGAGAAAGTCTTCTACATTGATCAATAAATGATTGAAGTGAATAAGGAATTGGAAAATGTGTTTTTAAATATTCAATAATTTCTTTATTGACATTTGAAGGATAATCAATTTCTGGCATAATATCAGTTGCCAAATCCATCATATAACAATGTACTTCAGTCGCATGTTCGGGATGTTCAATAAGATAGTTTTCTAATGGTTCATAATAATTATTAATCCAATCAATTGGTAACTTGTTAAAATGATCAGTAATAGTCCAATGAACACTTTTATTGACAAAAACAAGTTCATGTTCATTATTATAAACATTTGCAACAAATAAATATTCAAATTCCTTCAAAAATGAATTTAATTCGTCACAATATTCTTCATAAGAAGAAAAGTCGATTGGAAGAATTTCTTCGGGATGGCGTTGAGGAGGTTCCATCTTTTAAAGCAATGAAAAATGAAAAGGAGTCTTGAGTTTTTGAAAAGGGTTTTTAGAGGGAAACAAAAAAATGAAACAACCAAAAATGAAAAATCAAAAAATAGGCGATAATGAACGCCAAAAATCTTACCAAATGACTTTGAGGTGTGATTTTGTTAATCAATTCATTCAAATTAATAATGTTTGAGTTATTTGGTGAAAACCAAAGTCCAAAATAAGTTTAACTCTCCAAAGGAAATACAGAAGTGTGTTGTTAATAACAAAGAAAAAGATAAGCAAATGATTATAAAGCAGATGGAATATCAATACAGAGCATGGATAGACGTGCCAATGATAACATTACCTAACGAAATGCAGCATTTAAAATCTGTTTTTTGCCAATTTGTGTTATCAATAATTCTTATGATAGTAAAAAATAATAAAATTAATAGTTAAAAAAGGAAATAAACCTAAAAAAACTAAATAACAAAAGAGTCAAATGGCTGAGGTTGCCATATACAATTTAAACAAAGAATGGGACGAAGTTAAAATAAAAGGATTGGTCGAACCAATCGCAAAAATTCAACGTGTTCGAAAAATAATTGCAAATAGAAGAAATAAAATTGGTATTGTTGAATTTCAAAATAAAGAAGAAATGAGGAAGGCAATGGATAGGTTGGTTGGGAAAGAAATCAACGAAGGAGAAAAATTGGAGGTGATTAGGTGCAATTACATCCCAATGACAACTTGTGAAGAACAATTTGCAGAATGTTGTAGGAAGTATTGTGAGTTGAGTGGGTGTGAAATAGAAGTAGGAACGAAAACAAATGAACAACCAAGAAAGAAACAAGAAAAAATCGATGATATCAAAGAGAAGGCAAGAAAGGAGTTGGAAAAGTTAAGAAAGGAGCGAACTGAAAAGAAAAAGAGTAATAGAAAAGGAATGGGTGGTGAGGAAAATAATGATGATTTGCAACAATTTGACTCTAAACAAACGAAGAAAGGCAAAAAAGATAAAAAGAGGAAGACACAGAATGAAAATAAAAAGAAAGAAGGTTTAAAACCCAAGAAAAATGGAGGTGTTGGAAAGGAGTGATCAATAAAAAGAGGAATGAATAACAATTTAAAAGAATTGAAGATTTTTTGTTATTTGAAAGTATTTTTATTTTTTGTTTTGACTTTTTTTCTTGAAATCAAAAAAGATGGAAATGAAGAATTCAAACAGGAACAGACAGTGAAGACTTTATTATTTAAACAAAAAAACTATTTATTTCTTATTCATGGAAAATCAACTTAACAACAACTTCACTACTACAATTACTGCGTTAAACAAAAAAATCGAGGACTTAACTCATTTAATCCAACTCCAACAAATTAGTTTTGAAAAGGAATTGAGCCAAAGAGACCAAAGAATTTGTGCTTTGGAAAAAGAAGTTAAAATGATGAAACAATTGAAGAGTGTTGAATCCAAAGTGAAAGACGACAACGACTTTGCAGAGTTGGTCGCGAACGAATTGAATATTCATAAAATGATAGTGAAAGAAAAAGAAATGAGATGGAGAGAGTTATATGAACATTTTGTTTTGAAGGAATACGTCCCTTCCATTTTAATTCCCAACAAGAATGGTGTTTTAATTTCAAGTAAGAAATGGGACAAATCACCAAGACCAACAATGAGAAGTAGCTCCAGCCATGTCCTTTTGTTAATCACCAATCACCAATACTTTGAAGTATCACTCCAAGTTACCCCAACAAAACCAATGAGTATTGGTGTTGTTTCTTCTCTCGAATATAAAGGAACAATTCCAATTGGCAAAGAAAGAGAGAGTATTGGTTTGGATTGTAACGGCTTTTTGTTATTGGCCGATGGATCAAAGAAAAAGATATGTGAGGCGTGGAAGAGTAATGACACAGTGGGTTGTGGCTACAAAGCAACCGAAAATTTGGTTTATTTCACCTATAACGGCAAAACTGTAATACAAATCTCTACAACTTTGAGTGATTGGTATGCGGCTATTGAGCCGAATGGATTTACCCAATTCACCACCAATTTTGGCGAAACCCCATTTGTTGCCACATTTTAATTATTGTGTTACTTCTAATTTATCGATCAGTCATATTTCCAGTTCTCGTTTTGATTCGAACAACACTTTTTTTGTTATTTGCCACATCACCAAAATAAGAAACTATTTTTGGGATAAAGGGTTCAACCGTTTTTGAGATTTATGAAAAAAATAGAAAAGATTTTAAAAAATTATGTAAACCCCTCCTAAAAATCAAGACCCCCAAATCAACACTATTTGTGACAAAAATCATGAAAACCAAAAGGGAAAAAGCCCTTATTTGAAAACAAATTGTCGTGAAAGGACTTTGGAAATATAAAAATACTAAATTTGGAAACGGAAAAGTCATGAACCCCTTTTTATTGCTTTGGAATTGTTTGATTTTATGAAAAAACTTAACCCTGGCACAACGTTATCTATAAATTCACTTGAAGTTATTATAACTTGTTCGGCCCAAATGAAATGTCGTTCTCCCCACAGTTACATATCATCAGTTGTTGAAGATTCCAATGAACAACCATGGAAAGACCCCAAATATTTAAAGCAAAAAAAGGAATACAAGGATTATGAAGTTTACCAAAGTTCTTTATTGTTGGGACTTATCAATTCCCAAGCCACCATTTTATTTGAACGACCAAATAAGTTCACAAAAGTATCTCTGAATTGCCCAAGAATCATTAAAATAATAATTAATGGTTCCGATGATTTTGAAGTAGCCTCATTTGTCGAAAAACAATGCAAATGTGTTTTTGACAAAGAAATAAATGAAGGTATTTCCTATTCAACCGCCATGAGAAGACTCGATAAAAACAGAAAAGTTTTTCTTCAAAACTTTTTGATAGACATTGTAAGAGAATTGGATTTTGAATGCATCTCAACGTTGGCCAGGAATAGTGGAAGGGCTATGCAGTTAGAAAGAATCAATGCAGTTAATTTTGGTGGTAATAATTTATTCAACAAAAAAGAAATAATATCAATTGGTTCTGAGATCAATAAATATTTACTTTCTTTGACTATTGAAAATGAACTCATCAAGTTGAAACCAAATGATCAAACTCTTCAGAAAATGCTTCTCCAAAAAACTTCATTGTTTGTCTAAATTTTAATTAAATAGTTTTCGAATTCGTTTATTTTCTTTTCTCCAAAACAAACACATCCCAATTAAAAACATCATTTATAATTCATTTAACTTTTCAATAATACCTTCTATCTTGGTTCTTTCTTCAACTTCTTCTTTCCAACATTGCTCAATCAATTGATATTGTTCATTTGTCATATTATCTGGTTTTGGAAGTCGTTTGTTATTTGAAACGAAATCAGCAATATTCCATGGAAATTTAAATTCATCATTGCTATATGCCTCGTACCATCCAAAACATTCAAACATTGTAATTGCAAATGAATAAATATCTGCTTTTTCACTATATTTTTGTTTATTAAGAATTTCAGGTGCCATAAATTTAGGAGTACCAATACCTTTAGTGAATGTCATATTCGTCATCATTTGATTCACATTTCTTGATGATCCAAAATCAGTTAATTTGGCATTCACTGGAATATTATCTTCCAAAGATATAACTAAAATATTATCAGGTTTAATATCACGATGTAAAATACCATTCGAATGAAGATATTGGATTCCTTTTGCTGCATCGATCATCATTTTAATTCTTAATTTCATTGTTACATTTGTTTCTTTTTGGTTATTCATCAAATCTTGTAATGATCCAAATTGAGCAAATTCAGTAACCATACATATCTTGTTTGGAATAAATACAGCTCCATAGAAATGAATGATATATTCACTTCTAAACTTATCTAACATTGCTACTTCTTTTAGAAATTCTTCTTCTTGTTGAATTTTTTTATTCAACTGTTTCATTTTCTTAATAGCAACTTTATTTCCTCTGAAAGTACCCAAATACACAATTCCAAATGATCCTTCCCCTAATTTCTTTTCTTCAATTAATTCATCTGGATCAAGTCTTGTTCCTAATTCTGTTTCTAAATGGATATCAACTTCATATTCTTCATTTATTTCAGTTTTCATATTTTGATAAGCAATAACAATTTTATCTTTGAGATTACAAGTACATAATGGTTTAACAAATATTTCAAATTCACAAGCATTTCCAGGAGGTATTGTAATTAATTGTGGATTTGTTCTGATTTCATATTTATAAGATCCTTTTTTTAATACAAATTGAACTTTAATTAAATGTTTTCCAGTATTTCCAACACACATCAATTCCCTTGTTTCTTTATCAACTGGTATCTGTAATTTTTCTTCACCATCATTAAATTCCAATAACGGTTTATCAAGGCAAATGTAGCCATGTTGCATTGAAACAAATTTGACGTTTGAGTGTTTCATTGAAAATACACAATACAGTTTTCTTGTCTTATGTGTTTTCTGAACATCAAACAACCATTTAATTAAAGAAGACAACATTACGCCGATCATAATAAAAACTGAAATAATAACCAATAAACCAACAGGAACAACCCACCATTCAAAGTGTTGTTCACAACTCGTTTTTTCTTTTGATGGTCGATGCCAAAATGAGCATTTCACACACAAAGAATGTTCAACTTCTAAACAATACTCTACTTTTTCAATACATTCATTATTTTTTATTATAAATTCGCCCTCACATCCCATACAAACACCAGTTTTACTTATACAATTATTACAGTACATTGTTTTTATTGAACAACGCTCGCATAGTCGTTGTTTTTGAAAAAAACCATTCGAGCATAACTCACAACCTTCAGATGTTTTTTCTTCACAATTACTCAAATTATCGTATGATTCACATTTTTGATTTGAATTTAAAAAGTAATTGTTATTACATGAAATACATGAGGTATTATCATAACAAGTTTTACAATTTTCGATACAAGGATAACAACTGGCTTTGTCACGATAATTCCCTTCTTCACAGACAGCACAACCAATACCTGATGGAATATACTTTTTGCAACTATCATTTCTTAAAGAATTGTGAATACATCTTTCATTTAATAAAGTATAATTATCATGGCATTGTAAGCAATGTTGATTTGAATAACAATTTTTACATCCAATTTCACAAGAATCACAAGTTACGTTATGATCTTCTGATGACAAATAGGTAGATTCCCCACATCTAATACATTTTTTATTACTATTGCTAAGAATGCACCCATCTACATTTTCTTTTTTACAGGTATTATTAATCAAATATCCTTCGTTACACATAAAACAAGTATTTTCTTGACAATACAAACAATCTTCAGAACAATTTTCACATACCGTTTCATTCAAATATCTACCTTCACCACATGAAGTACAAATGGAATCTTTTATTATGCTACAACCACTTGTTGTTTCACAACTTCCATTTATTAAAATCCCAGTTAAACAAGACTCGCATTGATTTTTTGAATAACATATTTTGCAATCACTCAAATAATCCAAACATGAAATACATTCACCCCCTTCATTGAAATAACCATCAGAACATGAAATATCATTACTATTTGAAACTAAAAGAGCACGTTCACTCTTTTTACATATATTTGAACTTGTCATTCTAAATTTATTGTTTGTATCACAAATGATGCACTCCCGTTTATCATTTGAGTTAACACACCCTTCAGACTCTTCAAAACATTCCATTAAATTTGAATAGTATTTGTCTTTGCATTTCATTATTTTGTCACTAATGACAATTTCAGAATTATTGATCTCATTAGTACACTTATTATTAACAACTTTAAAACCATCTGCACACAGCAAATTTTTCACAAATCCATTTTCATAAGCACACCTCCTGCAATTATTTTCACATTTTTTACAACTTCCATTGAGTAAATAATAGTCTTCTTCACATTCCAAACAAACTGTTGCTTTTTGTTTAACACAATTTGGAAAAATTTCTTCATACGCAGTACAAACGCCATTACTCAAAATCCCTTCACAAAATACACAATACATAGTACTACCATTAAATTGTAACATTTTGCAAATCCCATTTTCTATCACCCTATAAGTGTTTTGGCTTGTAAAACCAATATTGAGAGAAATAGGAACTGTAAGAATAATTGAATCAGAAACTAAGATAATATTAGCGTTTGTTGTTGTTCTAAAATAAATAACAGAGGAGTTACCACCAATAATAATTTTGTTTAAAGATAATTTTTTGATTTCCAATTCAAAAATTTGAAGTTGAGAATCAAAACTAAATTGATTTAATGGATAATTTTCATTTATTATCATTTTATTTAATTTTGAATCAACCAAATACTTACTTTGTATTTTTTGAATATCGACTAAACAATACGAAAATTCTTTATCACAAGGACAAGAATAATCAATATTTGAATTAAATAAATAATCAGTTCCATTATAAAAACAAGTATGTTCATATAATCCGAATTTTAAACAAGTGTGAGTATTATTATTTAGAATCACCGCTTGTTTGTCACAATTTAATTCTATTCCTTTTATTTTTCTTTCTCTACTCCTTGTAACTAATATTTCATTTGATCCAAAATTTTCAAAAGAAATTATTGAAACGACTAGTTCTTTTGTTGATGGTTCACATTCAAATACAGTTTGTTGATTAATTTCTGTGTTAATAATATTATCAATTGTAAGTAAATCGACACGTGAAGTCACTGTTATTTTTTTGGTTTTATTATTGACAATTATTTCTGAAAAATTAACACTTTCATTACTTAACTTTATTTCCCCATAGTTTTCGAACCTTCCAAAAGAATTTGAATTCGAAGAGGTTGTTGCCTTATTAATTAACACTCCACGGTTTTCTATTCCATTTATCACAAGAAGATCCAAATCAATTTCATTTACCAAAGTCACAGTAATTCCATTTGAAATCTTTAACAAGTTGATATTTCCTTGAATGTCTAAAGTAAAATCTTTATTGATATCAAAAGTTCCATTTAATTCCATACTTCCAGCAGAAAAAGAATCTAATCCACAATTTGTATCAATAAGAATTGTACATTCTGAATTAAAACAAGGACAATGAAAAGAATCAAAAGTATTATTACTTTCTCCAATTAATCTACAAATAACAAAATAATCAACTGATGATGATGGACAAATTCTATATAATTTTTGTTCAATTCCAACTAATGAATAACCGTTATTTTGAATCAATACATCCATTGAATTTTGTATAGTTCTAAAAGAAATAAAATCAATGCACTCAGTTTGTTGATTATTAATAATAATTGATTCAAATAATGATTTAATAGATTGAGAACAAATAAAACTACCAATATTTTCAACATTTATTAAACTGAAAATGTTCATATTATTAATAACATCAATGAATTCAATTGATTGTATTTCCAAATAACCATAAATAATAATTTTACTTTTACTTGATAAAATTAATTTATTACAAACCAAACTTGTATTTATCAAAGTTTTACCTTTTGAAAAATCACATTCCAATGCTTCAATTTTATTACCAGAAATAACAGAATCTTCACTTTGTTGAATAATTTTATTCCAATAACTGTTGTTGGACAGGAATAGTTCCCCAGTAAACACTAAATTAAGTTTATTCGATTTATCTTGGGATAATATTTCACAAAAACTATCATTCATTTCTTTTTCAAACAGTTCACAAGTACAATCAATATTTGAGTTCTCTAAAGCATATTTATTTCCACAATATTGTGCAATTCCATTTGTTATTTGGAATTTTTCATTTGTACCATAAAACAATACTTTATTAATTTCAGGTGTAAAATTCTTAAATTCAATCGACCCAATTTCGAAAGTTTTTAACAAAACTTTCGAGAAATTAGAAATGATTAATTTTGAAATATGAATCGGTCCAAGTAATTGAATTTCTGTTGTTTTATTAATTATGAATTCTTCAATTGTTAACAGTTGTGAAAAGGTGTAAACAACTGCGTTATTGTTTGAAACAATAAATCTTTTCCAATTTAAAGGATATAATTCAGCATTTTTAACATAATCATATGAATAAAAATCAAATACCATTGAATTTTCTGTACAATCATCAACATTGTAATTTGTTTCTTCATTCGATCTAACTAAACTTTCATTAAATTGTCTTAAAAAACAACCACAATAATTCTCTATAGAAGGAACATCATAACGGGGATCAATGTAATATCTCCCAAATGAAGTGGAACATTCTTTATAAAATAATGTCATATAACTATCCACAGTTGAACCCCAACTTAAAATATTGTTAATAAGCCCACTTCTTCCAGTTGCAACATAAATCCCTTTCTTAAACAAATCACCATCTATTTGAAAATTCATTGTTACATTCAAGACAACAGATCCATTTAAATATATTTTTCTTGGCAAGACGTGTTGATTAAATTTTATAATCACTGGAAATTCCTTATTAATTTCAATTGATAATTTCCCTGTATTTGGCGCAATGACATTATTCGTTACAAGACTCTTTTTACAATTATCCCCAAGAACACGAATAAAAGGAATTTGGGTCAGTTTTGTTAGAATTACTGAATAAGAATAATTCATTTGTTGTTTCAAACAAACATCCAAACTATTGAAATTATTTGGTACTTTTTCAAAAACGATTTCTTTTTCAGAAGAAACGCTATCATTGATTGTCAAAGTTGGAAATGAACAGCACTGTTCCCCAATTGAAAATGTGTCTTTGCCATTTGCATAACTATGACTCCATCCATTTTTGACAGTAGATTCCCCATAAAAAATTACACCATTATTCTCACCCCACTGTGCACTATTACTACTCACAATAAAAACAAACAAAACCATCAGGCTCGCAATAATCATCTTGCAATGACCCTTAAACAGATCGTCGCCAGATACTTGCATTGAGTGAGAGTGCGAATTTTCGTTGTTTTGATTCGATTTATTTACTTCACCAATTACAAAGGAGAGACAAAGAAAAAAATGACCAAAAAACGAAAAATGCAATGGATTTCATTTACAAATTTAGAAATAAAAAAAAACGAAAGATAATTAAATTTGTTTTACATAAAAACCTATTAATAAAGAATGCCTCCGACTAAATTATTTTTCATTGTAATTTTTGGGTGAAACAAAAACTTGTTGTAAATTGTTCCCAAAATAATTGAATTAGCACAATTATCAAACCCTTCATTTTTTACCATAATGAGTTTCTAACATCGAAACAACATCTTCTATTTTTATTCTTTGTTTTGGTTCTTGTTCCCAACATGATTCTACTATGTTTTTGAATGGTTCTTCTACTTCATGTATTAGTTGTGGTCTTTTTCCATTTGTAATCAAATCAGCAATATCCCATGGAAATTTAAATTCACTATTTGGAAATGGTTCTTTCCAAGTGAATGTTTGTAACATTGTAATTGCAAATGAATAAATATCACTTGGCATTTTATAATGTTTTCTATCAAGAATTTCAGGTGACATATATTTAGGTGATCCAATACCTTTAGTGAATGTCATATTTGTCATTAACATATTGATGTTTCTTGATGCTCCAAAATCAGTTAATTTAGCATTCACTTTTTCATTATCATCAAGTGATACAACTAAAATATTATCAGGTTTAATATCACGATGTAAAATACCATTCGAATGAAGATATGAAATTCCTTTTGCTGCATCTATCATCATTTTAATTCTTAATTTCATTGTTACATTTGTTTCTTTTTGGTTATTCATCAAATCTTGTAATGATCCAAATTGAGCAAATTCAGTTACCATACATATCTTGTTTGGAATAAATACAGCTCCATAGAAATGAATGATATATTCACTTCTAAACTTATCTAACATTGATACTTCTTCTTCAAATTCTTTCATTTTATCTTTATTTGA
>NWBR01000381.1:11376-45356 GCA_002914575.1 Entamoeba moshkovskii
TTTTTAAAATGAGAATACTCTCTTGAACTTATTGTAGTTCCATTCAAAATACAAATAACTTTATTATCAACATTATTAGAATTACAAATTCTCATTAATTTCTTATCAGGTTGTATAATACTATAACCACTATTAATACTTGTTATTAAATCAATGTTATTAACTGATGAAACTAATTCATAACAAGTTGTTGTACTTGTTGTTATTGAAATTGGATTATTAACAGAAATTATTTGTCCAAATAATTTAATAATTCCATTTTCATTCAAATTATTAATTGTTCCTTCAACTGTGATTGATGAAATTGTTAATTTTCCATTTGATTGTACTGTAATGCTTGTTTCCGAGTTAACTAATAAGTTAGTACAAACGAGTTCTCCACTTTCAATAACAACATTTTTTGATTTAAAGTCACATTTGGTTATTGTTGTTTTGAAAGTATCCATTTGAAATTTGTAAGTTATTCCATTAAGCATATTTATACCATTCCATTCTGAATTCGATGAAAAAATAAATTCATTATTTGTTTGAATTAAAGAAGTTAAATCAAGGTCATAAATTGAACCATGTTCTAAACAATCTGGATAATTAAATTCAGTTCTTAAATTCATTTCAATATTATTTGAATTTGGTTTACAAGTACAATCATTATCAGGACTACTAGAAACAGAAGAATTAAATGCTCGATATCTTCTAATACTATTCCTTTCACAAACATATTTAGCATAGTATTGTGTTGTTGATCCATTTTTTATCATTGATAAAGAACTAACATTCCCAGTTAAAATATAATTATTTGAATCTTCCCTGGGTGTAGTTGAGAAATCATGGTTATAATAGAAATTGAAAAAAAAAATTGGATAATCTAAATAAATCTCTGGTGCATTTGTTGATGGTTGTCTTAAATATGAAATAGTTAGCCTTTCTTCAATTGAAGAACTGAAAAAAACTGATTTTGTTGACACAATGATAGTTGTGTTTCTATCACTATTAACAGAAGTTCTACAACCAAATCTTTCATTGTGACATCCCATTATAACTTTCAATCCTTCTGGTCTGTTTTCTTCATAAATTTTAACATGCTCACCCGAACTACCCATTTCCAAATAAAGATTCTTTAAGTTAATTCCATTTGAGAAATGAATGAATTTGTTTAGGTAGTCGTTGTTAGAATCAATAATGTCATTAAAATACAAATAAGATCCAGTACAACATTGACTAAGTAAAGTAATTTCATTGTTACTGTGGCCATCACTGTATTTTGTATCTTTATAATCAAATATTGTTCCATATCCTTGGTCAATACAATAAGAATAATTACTTTGAGGGCAAGAACGTGACAATAAACCATTACCATATCCAAATATCTTCCCAACAACTACATTTGAAAAAAGAATAATCAAAATAACGTATTTAAATAATCTACACGATTTAATTAACACGTAGTTATCATTACATCTAAGTAACATTTACAATTTATTTGTAATAAAATAATAAAAAGATAAATAAGAACACCAAAGTTTTCTGCAAGACTTCGAAAATTTGGAATAAAAATTGTCGGTGAATTTTTTTATAGAATTTGAGTGTAACTTTTCAGGAGAAGTCTCTAAAAGAAAAAGCAAGGACTTTCCAATTCGAATTTCACAAAGTAAAAATAAAAAAAACGAAAAAAAAAGGGTTTGAGAAAATCAAAAATTAAAGTAAAACATAATAATTTGGTTAGTGGTTGGAAGTTGGTTCTGTGCCAATTGAAGTGTAAACATTCTTTTTTTGGTAAATCCTAAAAACAACAAAACCTCCAACAATCAAAGCCAAAAGTGATAGAAGAACAACAACAGCACTAAGAACATATACCCAAATATAAGAAGGATTTGACTCTTGAGGTAAATCAATAGAATTTTCAAATACCTTTAAAACAAAAGTTCTGTCATTCAAACTTGAAGAAGTAAAACCGATATGAAATTTAAAAGAATGATCATTAGAACTATCGAAAGAATAATTAAAACCAGTTCCACAGAGACAATCAATTTGTTTTGGAATAAAGTCTGAAGAAATAAAATGAATAGCAATATCAGAATCAGAAGTAGAACATAAATCAATAATATATCTTTTATTAGACTTTGTTTGAATTTGATAATCAAACCCGCTAATATCATTATTATCAGGAAGAGTTGTTGATGGAACATTTTCATATCTAATATAAGGGAATAATTCAATAGTTTCAGAAGAAGAAGGTAAATAAAAAGAATCATGAAAATTAATTTGAATAACAGTAATTGAAACACTTTCAAAAGTTATTAAAAATTCGATATTATCCATTTCACTATCAAATTCAATGAAATGAACATCATAAGTTTTATTGAAATGAATAAATGAATTTTCAATTCGAGTAGATATTGGAATTGAAGAAGTAATATTAATTGAATATTTCCATTTCTTTTCAAGAGTTAATTTAACAATGGATTGATAAACTTCTTCTTCTTTTTTCAAAGATAAAGTAGTACTAATTGATTGAGGAAAAGGAGAAGTAACCAGAATAGGTTTAGATTTAGTACCCTGAGTAATTGGATAAAAGAAAATTGTATTATATGGTGTTGTAAATGAAACGTAAACTAATTGATGATGACCCTCAGTTAATACTAAAAATGTATCTTTACTTACAATTTGACATTCGCTTTGACAATCAGTGTAATATTGCATTGTAATTTCTTCTGATGCAACAATTTGGAAAGTAAGTCTTGTATCATAATGATTTGCGATATCGATCCAAATACCATGACCTTCAGTTTTTCCTTCGCAATTAATAATTTGGTCAGAGAGATGCTGAGGAGTTAAAGTAATTGAACTTTCAATTGTAGATAATGGTGAAAAATAGAAAGGGGATGAACAATTGTAATATTCAGAAAACACAAGAGAAATTAACAATGAGAAAAGAAGAAGTGAGCACATTAAACCAAATCAGAAGTGATTAAATAATTTATTTTTTTTGAGACAATTGAATAGAAGTAGATAGAAATTGGTAATTTCTTCTTTTTTGTTCATTTTCAAAATAGAATTTTGCAGATTTTTCGATTTTTTTTTATGAAAAAACAATAACAAAAAATAACAATAATTTGAATGTAATAACACAAAATCTGAAATAGTTATTTTTATAAAACTTTATTATTTGAAAAAGAAAGATTTTATTAATAGAGAAAGTGAAAGATCTTCTAAAAAAACAATTGTTAATGGAAAAGAAAGGAGACCAAACATTTATTGGAATTGACCTTGGTACTACCTATTCTTCAATCGCATATTTTAGCCATTCTAATGGGGTTGTTATTATTGTTAAAGATGATAATTCGAATACATTAATTCCTTCCAATGTTGAGGTAACGAAAACAGAAAAATATGTTGTTGGAGTGAATCCGTTAAAAGTATCGTCGACATCACAAATATTGAGTTATAGCAAATTATTAATTGGAAGAAATTTAAATGAAGTACCAAAACAATTAAAGGAAAGAAGCGATTTAATAATAGCAGAATGCGAAGGAGTTATTTATTATAGAACTAAAACCAAACGGGAGTTTATATCGGCAGTTGAGGTGAGTGTTGAAATATTAAAAAAATTAAAAAGTGTCATTTGTAAACATTTAAACATTGATCCTGCTAAAAAGATGAATGCTGTAATTACTATTCCAGCTGCATTTAATCAAAAACAAAGAAAAGCGACCGTTGAAATCGCTTCGACTGCCGGATTTAATTCGATATTATTACATGAACCAACTGCAGCAGCACTGTATTATGTTTATCAAACCAAATTGAAATTTGAAAAAAGAAAAAGGATAATGGTATTTGATTTTGGGGGAGGAACATTAGATATAACGATTTTAGACGCAAAGACAAATGAAAATGGAACATTTGATTTTGAGGTTATAACGACGAATGGAAATAATAATTTAGGAGGAAATAACTTCGATGATAATTTTTGTGCAATTATTGAAGAAAAAATTAAAGAAGAGTTTGATACTCAAGTCAAAGGAAATAAACGTTTGAAATTTAGGGAACGTGTTATTCAAGCAAAATGTGATTTAAGTGATAAAGAAGAAACTTACATTGATTTGGAAGATATTATTGGTTCTGATTATATTGAAGATGAAAGTGAGTTATATGTTGATAGAGAAATGTTTAATAATGCAAATGCCAAGCTATTTGAAGAGGCAATAGAATTAGTGAGAGATACCTTTTATAATTCAAACCTTGAAAAAGAAGAAATTCAACAAGTATTAATGATTGGAGGCAGTTCTATTATACCTCATATGCGTGAATTACTTGAAAAAGAATTTGGAAAAGAAAAGATGGCCCAAGGGATTGAACCTTTAATCACAGTTGTTAAAGGAGCCGCATTATTTGGCTCAATGAGTGAAAGTCGTATTGTCGATATAATTCCGAATGATATAAGAATGGAACGATATGATGGATCTTCCATTATTATTTTTCCTTCTGGAACAACATTGCCTGCCACAAAAACTCTTTCCATTATTCCTTCTGCAAATAAAGCATCTTCTGTTAAAATCAGAATATATGAAGGAAATTACCCATTGGCAGCAATGAATCAATTTGTTGATGATTTTATTTTTGAGGGACTTGCAGAAGTTGATGTTGAAAATGCCCATTTAGAGCTTACATTTCAATGTGATACTTGTGGTGTGTTAACAGTAAATATGATTGATTATAACAATGACCAACGAAAAAAATTCATAATAAAACCCATTAAAGAAATAAGGAAAGGGATAGAAAATAAATCGTTGATTACAACCACAGAACCAAGGGAACCGCCAACCCCCATTTTTTCTGGATCAAGTTCAATTGAAAGAATAATGAAAGAAAATTAAAGTGAAAAATAGCTGGGATTGTTGGGGAACTTAGTTTGCAAGGTGTCCAATAAGAATTTAGAAGGAGCAATCATCATGTTCTTTAATCCACTGTTTTGTAGTTTTTGATAATACAAAAAAAGATATAAAAAATGCAATGTAAATGTGAATTACATGATAATAAATAGTCTTTATGATAGTTGTGAAAAAGAAGTAGAATTTTTTTCTAAAATTGAGCGGATTGAAGCGTCGTTAAAATTCAACATATTTTCCTTGTTATGAACACTTGTTAATTGGGATAAATATGTGCTTACTTCCTCTCCAATTCTATTAATATTTTTGGAGTTAAAGAGTAGGTATGAATTAAAATAGACTTCTTCAATAAAATCAATTTTGTTTCTGTTGTATTTGTTCTTCATTTTACTGGTAATAAAAATAAATCCGAATTCTGTGGCCACGTCTATTAATAATTCAAATAAAACAACAATTTTTTCTTCTTCAAGGCGATGTTTCATGTTCTTTTGTGATGATTTTTTTGCTTCACTTTCACTGATATACCACTGGCATTGTTCCATTAAAAAAGTTTCAACATCAAAATCTTCTTCTCTGATGTGAAGAGTTTTAACTCGAAAAATTTGATGGATTTGGCTTGATCTTTTCCTTGGTCTTTGAAAGGTAAGAGAACAGACTGTATTGAGAATACCGATAAGAAAACAGAGTTGCACAGACCTTTTATTTTTGTTCATCCTTGAATCCAACGTGTGCTTTTCTTTCTTGGACATCCTCTTTTCTTCGCTAGAAAGATCCCTTCTCAGTACTTTGCTTTCCATGACTCCTTTAATTGAATTTTCTGATTTCATTCCAAAAAAACATTTAGTAGATAGTCTAAAACCCTCTAATTGAATCTTTTTTTCGTGCTGTGTAGAAGATGATCCTTTATTATTGTTCTACGGAAGTACAAAAATATCATCAATTTTGTTTTTTCCCATTTCCGTCGAACAAACACGTTTTAATGTTGATTTAAATAAGTTATTATTGGAGTTTTGTAATCTTCGACAGTGTTCTCTTTTCTCTCGATGTAAAGCATTGCGCGAATAATGTTCTATTCTGTTTCTATCCAACTCTATCACACCAGTCGATCCCTTCTTTTTTTTCAAAAATATTTTTTTAATAATTTAGAAGATTCCTTTTTACGTCTGAAGTGACTTTTTCGAAGCTCAAAAATAATTTTCAAGTGATTGTTTGCACACCAACAGTTTTTTGCGTTCTTTTACCAAATTATAAATCCATGAAAGTTTTTAACGTTCCATATTAACCACATTTTGTTGTTAACGCATATCGCTTTTGTTACATTTTTCAGTACGTAGGGAATGCTGGGATTAATAACCCATTTCAACACATCGAGAATTTTCACTTGACTGAGAAATTACTATTACTTTTCCTTTTAAAACTTTGGAAATTTCGTTGGAATCATTAAAAACAAAAATAACCAAAATAAACTCTCAATTTGTTTTTCTAAGTTTTTGGAGAATGTCTCCATACTGCTTCTTTACATCTTGACGTCTTATTTTGAAGGAAGGAGTGAGGAGTCCATTGTCCTCGGTAAATGGTTGCAACTCAACATAAATATTCTTCACAATTTCATATCCCTTTCCACCTTGACTTCTGACATAGCCATCCAATTCCTTGAGAATTATATCTTTGCACTCTTTCTCATTGGCAAGATCCATCAACTCTTCTGATCTCATGTCTGGCACAGCTCTCTCAATTCCCTTGTTGTGAAGTAACTCAATTAATTTATCTTTTTCTGGAACTAAAATACCGACAATAAACGAATCAACGCTTTCCCCATAAATGAAAAATTGTTGTACAAATGGGGATGAAACATAAATCCTTTCTAATGGCTCAACTGCCACATATTCTCCTTGTGACAACTTAAACATATTCTTTCTTCTATCAATAATACTTATTGTACCATCTTCGTTAACACAACCAATATCACCTGTTTTAAACCATCCATCGGGAGTAAATGCTTCAGAAGTACTTTTTTCATCGCCATAGTACCCTTTAAATATAAATTCTCCTTTGATTTCAATTTCACCTCTTGGTGGTTCATCATTAATGGAATACCCAAGTTCAAATACATCAGATAATCTAAAATGTGCACCAGGACAAGGCCTTCCAGTTGACATAATCCTTGGATCTTGAAGTCCTGGCATAGTGCCAATACACCCACCAAATGTTTCAGTTGATCCATAACCATTACAAATGATACAATCAAAACAAACTCTTGTCCAGTCGTAAACTTCTCTTGACAACGGAGCACTTCCATTACAAATTAATTGGATTCTTCCTCCCAGAATTGATTTAATTGTATCGAAAACATAATAATTCCAATCAACCATATTTGTTGTATTAGTTTGCAAGGCCCAATCCTTGAAATAATAAGCAATATTATAGAGCCATTGGACGACATAAGGCTTTTGTTTGATTTGTGAGCTAAAAGTGTCATATAACTTTTGCAACACCCGTGGGACAACAATCAAAAATGTTGGAGAAGCCTTTTTAACTTCTTCAGCAAAATATCTAATATTCCCACTACTAATATATAGTTGTCCTCCTGTACATAGGAATGTATGATCAATTTGATGTTCATAAACATGGGCCAAAGGAAGGTAAGAATATGAAATTTGGCCTCTCGTATTAAATTCGGCATGGAATGGAGCAGAAAACCCAAAACAACAAATTGCATTTGTTATTGTGGAATGTGTGTGAATAGCACCTTTTGGAGTTCCTGAAGTCCCAGAAGTAAAGAAAATGGAGCAAACATCAGTTACTAATGGTAAAGAAGGAGGAATAATATTGTTTTTACCGAATTCTATAATGTCTTTTAAATAATGGTCGACGCATCCTTCATTAACAGAATCAAAACAAACACATTTGAAATCCTTCTTTTCTTTCATTTCTCTTATTCTGGGAAGCATTTCATCTGAGCAACAAACATAATTACATTTTGTAGTATCTGTAATATATAATAACTGGTCAGTTGATAATGTCGCATAAAGAGGAACAAGAATTATGCCGTGTCTGTATAAGGCATATTCTGTTAACAACCATTCCCATCGGTTCGCAGAAAAAATAGCGACAGTTTCGCCTTTTTTTATACCAACTTTTTGAATGAGCCCGCATCCAATGGCTTCAACCTTTTCCAAACATTCCTGAGCATTAAAATCGATATATTCACCGATGGGTTCATGTCCAGCATTTTTTTCTCTGAAAGAAATACATTTCTATAATTAATTAATAAATAAGTTATAATAAATTAAAAGTCACTTTTGTCACATTTTTCGGTGTTTTGTTCGGTAAAAACAAATAATTAATAACAAACTTCAGTTGGCCATTTTTCACATCGATTCTTAAATAATTCATATAATGTCTTGCTTGTAATAAATGGAAGGTCAAGGAATGAATTCATATTCCAAAACTCTTCTTGGCATTCCACATAGATATGATCGTCTTTTTTGTGAATATGCTTAAAAGGAGGAGTTAAATCATTAAATTGTGGAAAAAGCATAGTGTGAGGAGGGATTTGTTCGTTATTTGTCGCCATCTTCGGATGATGAATTCAAATTAGAGTTCTTTAAAAAAAGAGATTTAAAAACAACTTCAATGTTTCATATTTATTGACTCCAATATTTCCGAAATTTGCAGAAGATTTGTAATTCGGATGTTTTTTAATTTGTTATTTAAAACCATTTTTAATTTTTTATAATTTTTCCAATTTCACAATAGACATCTTAAAATAGAATGGTGTCTGTTGAATTGTCTGAAGATGTCTGAAAAATGAGGGAAATAAATGGGGCAAATTGAGACTCAGAAAACAATAGAAACGAGTTTTGTTTGAAAAAATGCTGAAATTTACACACAAGAATTAAAAAATGATTATCATTTTATAAAAGGAGGTTTTTTCAGGTTAAGAAAGTTTAAAGTATTTTAGCCGAAATAAAAACATTCATGAAGAGTAAACAATTGACTTATGTATTAGAAAATTATAACAAACAAGGCCATAAACCATACAGCAAAAGCACCACAATTATGAAGGCAAATAATCATGGAATCGTCAACTAATTTTTCGCCAAGAATTTTTACAATTTGTTGCTGTTCGTACGACTGAGTTTCATCTCCACGAGTAAAAGTAGTTATCTTGAATTGGCGGAATTCAAAATTATTAGAATTCTCGAGCTTAGTCACAAGACTAACCCATTCATCTCCATAGTTTTGAAAGACACAGAAGTGAGTATCAGCTTGGAGGGTGGCCAAGAAAAAGAAAACAGCACAAAGGATTAGCACTTTGTTTCTAAGTGTTGAGCTAAATAATTTTTCTCTAACAAAAGATTCTGCGTTTTGAATGGTTAACATAACGGTCTGAGAATTCAGATTATGAGTTACCTTTTATACTCGTTTTTTTTTAAGAATCTTTCGCCTTTTTGTTTCAAGATTTTGCCCACATGTCGTTTGAAAGGGTTATTATTTTGTTTGTTTTTTTCTCTCTTTTCTTTGTTACTATATCTTTTTATATCTTTTACTATACCCTCTCAGTTCTTATCCACTCAAACTCGAATGCTTTTTTTTTAGTTCGTTCTCTATGGCAGAATGAGAAACACCCTAATGATTGGGGATAATCCCGAAATTCTCCAATTATTTCCGTCATGAAATTTTTGTCCACACAAAAAAACTAAAATAGACATAATCATCGATGATTTGCAGAAAGAAAAAAAGTGATGGAAAGTTCTTTGAAAACTGTGTTTGGACCAATCAAAAAGTTCATAAAAATTAAAAATAGAAATAGAATGGGAACAAAAGGTAGTTTTTGTTTTGGAATTAAAGTTATAAATAACAAAAAAATTGATTTCTAGGGGGTATGGTAAAATGAACTAATTTAAAATAATAAATCTTTACACAAAATCGATCAGGGGAGGGGAGTCGTTTGGGGTGATTGGTGACATGTCCATTAAGTGTACTTCGAGGGTGCTCGGAAATTTAGTCATCCTATAACAATTACAAATTTCGAATATCATAAAAAGTGTTAAAAGAACAAACTGCCAAGGGTGATGGGGGAGTGGGGAAGAATAGAAATAAAGATTTTTTAAAGCTTTTTCAGCAGAAGACCTTTCTGACGGGTTTACGACCAACAATTCAGAAATTAGAGAAGAAAGGTTTTGATCGCATTTCCATTGCATCAAAAATTGGGAAAGTCTATTTGGGTGGGTTTGGTTTGGGGCAAAGTTTTTCCAGAACCGATAGTTTGAGGCAACTTGTGGGTCTGGAGAACCACAAATGGAGTATATTTGTGATAAAGTTTCACTTTCAGTACAGGATTGAAATGGAGGTCTTTTAATGAAACATTCAAATATAATGCAACCAACACTCCACATATCAATTTCTGAGCCATATAAAGTACAACCCAACAATAATTCAGGGGGTCTATAATTTAAAGTAATTACATTAAAATTACATTCGTGAGGAGTGATAACTCTTGCCAATCCGAAATCTGCAATTTTTAAATAACCATTATTGTTGATTAATAAATTACTTGGTTTTAAATCTCTGTGAACAACGCCAATCGCATGTAAATACTTCATTCCAAGTAATAATTGTTTAACATAACCCTTTAATTGACCGACTGACAAAAGGATGTTTGTGGAAGGTGAATATAATAAACTTTGTAAATCGTGTGGCATATATTCGAATATTAAAAAAATATTACCTTCTCCTTCACAATATTTTTCACTTGCAGTTACTCCAAACAATTTGATAATATTTGGATGTTGTAATTTTTGTAATAATTTTAATTCTCTTGCTGTTGTTTGTGGAAATCCACAAATTTCACTAAACTCTTTCATTTCTTTGAGAGCAACGACCTCATTTGTTTTATTATTTTTTGCGTAAAACACTGTTGAATAAGTACCACAACCCAATGGAAATTCAATATCAAAATCCGTAATTTTGAGCATTGGATTTGTGAATAAATATTTAGTTTACTTTTAATAAAAAAAGGGAAATAGTAAATGATAATTAACAAAATAATAATTTATTATATTACATAAATACTATAATTAATGGGCTTCGATAAATGGGTCATTCCTTAAATCTTCCCAAGAAATACGTTCGTTTTCGTTGATTTCAATCAATTTTTTGCAAAGAATTATTGGTTGGTTTAATTCCGAGTCGTTAATATTAAATTCCATCGTGTTGTTTCCATTGTAATATTCGCGTAGTTCGTTAATGTTAGAACCTTTAAATGGATAATTCGATGTTATCAAGTAATAAAGGATTATTCCAAGAGAAAAAAGATCGCATTTATTGGAATAAAATTCGTGATTAAGAATTTCTGGGGCGGCGAATAGTGGTGTTCCCACGAAATGATCCATACAATTAACTGCCTTAATGGCCATCCCAAAGTCACATAATTTAACTTCGATAGAATTGTTTATTTCATTGATCAAAAAATTCTCTAATTTAATATCCCTATGGATTATTCCAAATGTAGTAAATAAGTACAAAGAAGCGGAAACAATTTGGCTGAATATTGATTGAATTTCCTTGTAATTTAACCAACGACCAGATTTTTTTCTTTGTGTCAGATAATACCCAAGATCACATTGACAAGATTCTATTAATAAATATCCTTTTTTTTGTTCATTTTTATAATGACAACAAAACCCATGGGTTTGGATAATGTTTGGGTGTTTGCATATTTCTAATATTCTTTCTTCTTTTACTAAGTTATCAAAATAACTTCCTTTACTTTCTTTTACCACAACAACCCTACCAGTAATTTTATTGATTCCTCTTTTGACAATTCCATAGGTTCCTTCTCCGATAATTTCGTGTTCTTCGAAATCATTTATATTAAATTCTTTGATTCCCCCAACACTTTCATTACTTTTAATCAAATACGTTCCGTTGAGGGTTTGTTCAATCATTTTAAATTTACGCCTTCTTTGTATTGACCCATTAGAATTGGGTGAAACATCTTTTGTTTCAACACGCTTATCGATTTCCGCGTCAACCAACTGTTCGGCAGTTTCTATATTAATTAAAGAGAATAGTATAAATAATGGGGTTAGTTGAATGATTGGAAATGGGGTGGATTCATTCAAAAATAAGGCAAGAGTGTAGTTATTGTATGCCATGTTGTATTTGAATTGTTTACGACTGAGAATGGAGTAAATGTCAGAGGCTTGATTAATGTGAAGGTAATATTCTTTTTGTGATATTTCAGATGAGAGATAATAATTGGGCAATGTCTGGATAAGAGGCATTGGAGTAATAATGAATAAATGGGGGATCGTCTTAATGGTGATTCGCTTCATAAAAATAATTTTGGAAAATGATTCAGATAATTCAGAAACAGATTGATATCTCTCAATGCCGGTGATTAATTCTTGAATCTGACTTTCGTTGAGTTCACTTAACTTGACATCAACCAACGTTTGAATTTTTGAGGTATGAAACATTGAAGTATATTGGGTCTTGATAGTAATCTTTGTGCAAGCAACACATTTATTCTGATAAAATGGCAAATCTTCTTGACTAGATATAATTTGTTTGAGGGACATAGAACTATGTTATCCAGATTATGAATCATTGGTTTTTATTACTTCACCTCATATCCCTCAACCTTCATTCATTTAAAAATACTCACTTTCTTACAAATCCCGTTTTTGTGCTAAATTCCTTGCTGCTGTCATTGGGGTCATTTTTTTCTACTTTTTCTTGATTTTTAGCTCCTTAAACATCACCTTTTGCTCTACTTTTTCGGAGTAAAACCTCATATTGGGATAAAAATTGTTTTATAACCCACAAAAACAAGTGGTTCAAACACAACTTTTCGAACCCAATTAACTTTTCCTTGGCTGCCGTCAGTTCTATTTAAAATGAAGTTTGGAAATAATTCTTCTTTGCTGTATTTCGTCGAAATTTTACACTCTTTCCAGCGTTACGTGGCGCACAGAACAGCCGAAAAATAGTAGAAAAATTCATTTTTCATTCGTTGATTCAATTAAAGAAATAACCCTCAATCCCTTCGCCTTCGTGAATCGTCACTTTTTCGTAGTATAGTAAAATTTAGTAAATGGAAATTATATTTATGGTTTTTGAATGAAAGACTCAATGGACATTGAGAGGAGGTATATAAGGGATGGGTAGGAACTACTAATGCACATTATTATAATATTCCATGGACTTACCCTACTACAACATTATTCCCATGAACTCAAAGTTAAATAGAGTGCGTGTTACCAAAAGAAATTGCAAATTACAAAAGGAGTGTGTGCCAACCCAATTAACAGAAGAAAGTGAGTTTTATTCATTTGAAGAACAAAGTGTTCTTTTCGTCAAGAGGGCCTCTATTGTTTACACAAAAGAAAATGTGGTTAAATATTTCATGCAATTTGGAAACGTGATTGATGCTTCGTTAAGAAAAATTTCGAATATTTCATTGCAAGGTTATGTTGTATTTGATAAACAAACTGCTCTGCTTAATGCCCTTTCCTCTCACATTCCAAGCGGAATGGTGTTGTCCCGAACCGCTTAAACGATTACAATTCATTCAACAAAAAACCACCTTTAAACCAACAAATTATTTATTTAATTATATTTATTCGATTTTATTTTGTTGTTTACCTTGAAAACTACATTTAAATTTGCGAAAACAAAATAATCCACAATTCATGTTATTTACTTGAACGATCAAGCCCTCAACATTCTGGAAATTTGCAGATTTGCTTGCCTCAACAACCCCCGAATAGTTTTTTTTTTGCAGTCCCCAATGCAAACTTGAGAAAATAAAGAAAAAATATTTAAAAAACAATGATATTGTTTTATTATTCCTAATAACTAACAAGAATTGAATCACCAATACAACAAGTGCCCATTAAATCAGTACAATTTCCTTTAACACAAATGAGGGTATCATATTCCACGCCACAAATCTCCTCAAGTCCGAATTCATTCCAAATTTCTTCTTCTTTTTCAATTTCAATTGCAGTTCCCTCGAAATTATCTAATAGTTTAATTAATTCTTCATCCATTTCTTCGCTTCTGACGATATCACAAATGTTCGGGATGTCAAATGGTTTCTTTACAAATCTATGTGGCAACTGCGTATTAAACCTATCCATAAAAGTGATTCGGACCACAGTCTCCCGAGGAGTTCTTGGGGATAAGACGGGTTTAAGATTTAAACTGTTTGTTAGTAATTCTGTTTTTAATTGACCAACACCCTTTGGTTGGGCTGGGAGTGTGGCTGGGGCAGTTGCCTTCAATGAGACAGGTGGAGGCGGGGCCGCGATTGGAAGTGTTTTCGAAGGTGGAGGTGGAGCAGCAACAGGAATCGATGACCTCATGGGTGTTGGTGGGGCAGCAGCCAACACAACATTGCTTCTCGGAGAAAGAGGTGGGGGAGGTGAAATATTCGCGGACGTGGAGGGGTTGGATGGTGGAGTTACAACGTTTAGTTGTGATGGGCTATTTAAAGAACCAAAGCTCCTTGGGGAAGTATAAGAAGTTGGGGAAGACGCCATTTGGTTTGACATAATGACTTGTGCCTTTGCGGGTTGTTGTAAAGATGACGTGCCGCTAATGGAATTGTTTGAATGTTTCATTCTTTGTGGGGGTGGAGGTGCGGCGAGTGATAGTTCGTCTCTCAATTTAATAGGAGAACTTGGCAAATCTTCGGGAATTGAAGAGTTGGAGGGAGAAAATGATTTGGCGGCTCCTTGCTGAAGTACATGTTTTACTGGGCGAGGAGCGGCACGAGAAGGAGCTAATCCTGTTTGTTCACCGGTTGAGTCACGTGGCGAACGATGGCCCATCGTAACTGTCGAACGTAAAACTCCTTTGGTTGGGGAATTTCCTTCGCCAAGTCGATCAGGTTTTTTAAAAGACAAACTTTCACTTCTTTGCGTACTAACTGGACGAGAAGGATCATCTAGTTTAACAAATTGTCCATTAGATTTGGTCAATGGTTCAAAATTATCTCCTGGAACGGTTCTTTTTCGTTGAGTTGTTTGCCTTTCTTCCATTACAACGGTCATGTCATCGTCAAACACATCTTTGGAATTTTGTTGGGGTATGTGTTCCCTTTTTTTCTTTGGCATGGGAGCCGCTTTATTTGGCCTTGGGGGTTGAGGTGCGGTATGTGTTGGTTTGGGGGGCAGAGTTGTCGGAACGCTCATTATTGCTCTTTGTAGCTTTTTGATATTTTTAAGTTCCAAATGGTTAAACACAACAAAGGTATGTTTGTTGAAAAGAAACTGGTTGTCATTTCGAAGTATCCTGACTTTTTACTTCAAAATGTAATAATTATTTTTGAAGAGATTTCAACCAGAACTGGGTTTATTGACTTTTCTCGTTGACCCAACACCAGAGTCTTTGTCGATTTTTTCTTGTGAAACTACTATTTCCTTCTTTTGGCCTTTTTTTCTTTGCACCTTCTTTTCTTTTTATCTTTTCTGATTTAATGTATCAAAATAGAAATTGAAACCACTCTTTATTTGAACAAGAAAAATTGATTTTTTTTAACAACACAAAACGGAATTAAAAATAAAATTCGAAAATTGATATAATTAAGAAAAAAATAAAAATAAAAAAATAAAAAAATAAAAAAAATAAAAAAAAACTAAATTCTTTTTATTATTTCTATCATTTTTTATGACAAACATCGATGCAGTTAAACCACAGTTTTGCCCAAAATGCCAAGGAATAATGTTACCAAGAAATTGTCAAGACGAATTATATTTTGTTTGTCGTAAATGTTCTCATTATGAAAAGAATGAAGATGTAATGAAATGGTGTGTTTATTTACAAAATTACAGTGAAACTCAAACAACGACAGTTGCAGCAGATGTGAGTAAAGATCCAACATATCCAAAAATCAAAAAGGTTTGTCCCCATTGTGATGAGCGATGCGACGCTGTTTATTATTATTCATCTCATTGGAATTACAATTGTTCACTTCAAATATTTTATAAATGTACACAATGTTTATACACATGGTCTGAAGGTGGAACTCCATTGGATAGAGATAAAAAGAAATGATTTAATTCGATTAATTATTTGGTAAAACAATTTTATTTTCATTATTTTGTTGTTTAAACAACAAAATAATTCCTTTCGAAAAAAGAATAAAGTTTATCACCATTAAAAAAACAAGTTTGAAAACAAGAACTCCCCAAATACTTAAACAACAAAATGAGTGTGAATTATGTGTTAAATAATAATTAATTACAAATCCTGAACATTAGAACTAATTGAATTCATTATTTTTTGGAAATTTTCATCATTAATTTCCCCACGAAAATTGGTTACTTTTTCTATCAATTCCGGACGAATTTTAGATTCGAATTTATATTTATTTTTTAATTGGGAATGTGTGCGTGAATAATTCATATAAGCCTCCAAAAGAGAGAAATTAACTCCACAAACCATTAATCCTTTGTAGAATTCACATACCTCTTCTTTTTTCCACCACTTCTTATAATTTTTGCCTCTAAGGTCAACTTTTGGTTTCGTTACGTTTTGAGCCTTGGGGTCTTTAATCATCTTTTTGGCTTCTTCTAATTTTTCTGCAACGTCATCCTCAACTGATCCAACACATATCTCATCGTTGAAACGATCAACCAATTTAACTTCAGTGCGTTTCATTTTCATTTTGCAAATCTCAGAAAGAGTCTTGCCGTTAGTTTTTTCTTCCATCCTTTTGATTTTCAAGATGTTCTAAGTTTTTTTTATGATTGTTCCTTGTTTGGTGTCGTTTCAGATTATTTTCTGTTCGTTGAAGTTCTTTTGATTTTTAACTAGTTTTTTATTATTTTATCATTGGTTTAGTTCTGAGCCTTGACTTCACAAAGACTCAAGTAAAAGTTTTAGAGTAAAAACATTTATATATCGCTCAGCTCAATAACATTTTATATATTAAAAATAGTTTTGTGAAAGAAAAACACAAAAATAACGAATCCCACAAATTTTCAACACACTTTTATGAAACAAACGAAAGAGTTCTATTAGTTTCTATTTGAGCGAAATTGTTCTTCAAGTTCAATTCCAAAAAAATAATGAAAACAATAATTTCCCAATTTTAAGTGTGCTTTCCAATTATAAACTGTAATTTGGAGAAGGATCTTTCAAGTTCAGAATTAATACATGGGCAATGAAGGAAGTAAGAAATTTGATCCACGACTCCCTCGGTGTGGAAGTGTCGAGTCATTAATTGACAAAAAGGAGAAGAAAAAAGAGAAAGACGCTACAAGTGCCACTCCACCTAAAGAAATAAAACCAAGTGATTCACTTATCGGGCAGAGTGAAGAAAATCTTTTGGAAAAAATGAATGAAAATGGTGGGGTGAATGAAACATATGATAGTCCCGACGAATTTCAAAGAACCCGCTCATGTGTTATTGCTGGTCAAAAGAAGAAAAGAAGAAAGTCGCTTATAAAAACTACAAAAATTTCGTTTGCCAGCATTACCCCAAGTTTTTTTGATGGGTTGACTCCAAGGTCTACTAGAACTTCTAAAACACCAAAGCCCCATTATTTTCAAACACCTTCCCCTACTTTAAATTCTCCCAGATCATTCACACCAAGAACTAGAGATTCTCCAAATGAACTTCGCGCAATACCGTTTTATGAGAAAATATCATTTTTACAAAGTGTGACTGGGAGAAAAAGGATGGAAGTAATTTATAATAGTGACATTGATGGTCTTGATACAAGAAGTTTTAATAGTAAGATAAGATGTGAATCAAATTTACTTTTCATTGTAATTACTGAAAACGAAGAATTTGGATTTTACTCAAGTGATATTATTCCTTACTCAACAAACACTAACACCCAAATTGAATCAGAAGAAATGTTTCTGTTTATATTGAGTGGGAAGTCCTCTCAACCCGTTAAATTTGATAGAAAAGAAGGAAAAAGGAGCTTTACAGTTTATTCTGACAACGAATATTATTTTATTTTTACTTGTTATTGTGCATTTTGGATTACTTCTGATGGCAAATTAAGGATCCATCAGTTATTAAAAGACCATTATGATTTGCCATTAAAAATTGTCAATCCGCTATCCGATAAAATTACTTCGGAAAAGAATTATTGTAAAAAGGTAGTTGTTGTCAAAATGATTAATTGATTTGTCAAATGTATAACCATTTTTAATCCACAAAAAAACAATCAATTTTAGTGAGATTCACGTCCCCAACTACATCTCAAAGAGGAACCATTAACTGTTCTGCCATTACACATCATAATGGCACACGTGGCAGAGTCATGCTTAGAAAATTTAATAAAAGCATACCCCTTTTCTTTGTTCAGTTTCATATCTTCAATAGCCCCGTATTCGCACAATAATTTTTTCAAATCTTCAGTTTCAACACCTTTAGGAATATTCCCAATATAAACAGTACAGTTTTGTGGTGATGTCTCATTACTAATTTCATCATAACTTCTTTTCGGTTGTTCTCCTTTGCTTGGGGTTGCCGAAGTAACCCAATTCACCTTAATATTTCTTCCTTCCAATTTTTCCCCATTCATCATTTGTAGTGCCGTCTCGGCGTCCTCCTTTCTAACGTAGGTAACGAAACCATATCCCCTTGATTTACCGGTTTGAGTGAATTTCAATACGCGAGCATCAGTTACTCGACCAAATTTTTGGAATGTTTTGTAAAGGGTGTCATCGTTAATTTCGGGCTGTAATCCCCCAACAAATAGTTTATACATCCCTTGATTTTCTGTTTGAGAGGCATAGGTCCAATTTACCTTCAGTTCCTTGCCATAAACAACTCTGCCATCCATATTGTCTTTTGCAAATCTGGCTGTTGTATGGTCAATAAATTCAACAAACCCATAACCAGCATGGGCATTTGCTTTATCACGCATTATTTTGCAAGAAACCACATGGCCTACAATAGAAAATATCCGGTTGAGTAAAATTTCATCAACGTCTTCGTGAAGTCCAGAAACGTGAATGGATTTGGCGTTTGCGTATAATGGGATTGTGGGTTCTAATTTTTCATTTACGACAGGTGGAGGAGGGGGTGGCGGTTGTTGTTGGTAGAATTGTGGGTACCTTGGTGGTGGGTAAGAATATCTTTGGTCATATTGCCTTGCCATCCAAAGGTTAATTGTCTTTTATTTCTTTCTTTTGCAGTTTGCTTTGTTTTTTTATTTTTTTATTTTGTTTTTTCTTTGAAAAAAATGTTTGTTCATTCAACTCTGTGGACTTCATTTCATGCCAGATGAAAAGACAGCAGTATTAAAGAAACTCTTTTACAAATTTTTGATCAATGGAACGAGGTGATTTTGTTTACTATGGATATGAAGAAGAAAATCCAGTTATCATTAAATATCGTATTACCACTGTGAGGGGATGGTTTGTTGATCTTGCACATCCCTTTCCTCAATTTTTAATTACAAGAAAGGAACCAATTGATTGTTTGGTCTTTAAAATATTCCAAAACAAGGAATTATTTAAAGTTGTGTGTAGTCCTTTGTTTGTGGCTTTTTTTGTTGGTAATGTTTGTCTCAACATCAACACATTTTTAATGTTTTCCTCATTACTTGATGATACTTCCTCGAGACAAACAGCCCCTCATTACTGTGTTGATAAAAATATATTTGACTTCAATTCAAACGTGATCGGAATTCAAGAAGGGAGGTACATAAAACAAATATTTAGTGAAGAAGAAAATGCTGTCCACAAAATTGAAATAACTGATGAACTTGATGAAGCTTTGAAAATTGCTTCTTATGTTCTACACGCACTTAGGAATTATTTTAAGCCAAAACATGGGTATAAGTATGGCTATGGGGAAGAGTCTCACAAATGGGAAAATGATAATTGTTTACTCACAGCCCTTGTTGTAAGACGGTTAATAGAGGCAGCAAAAGGTGTCTTAGCCAAAGACAGCAACGTGGTAAGAATACAACCACCTTGTTATGTTGTTGGGGATTTGCACGGAAACTATAGAGACGTCTCTGCCTTATGCCAACTTTTTAGATTGATACCTGGAACATCCATTTGTACTTGTAAGTATTTGTTTCTTGGTGATTATGTGGATCGGGGTTCTCATCAAATCGAGGTGATATGTTTGTTGTTGGCCTTAAAAATTGTTGCTCCTGACGTCGTGTTTTTACTAAGGGGGAATCATGAGTCAAGTAGGGTAAATGGTTGCATGCAGATATATGGGAAAATGTCATTTCTCGCACAGTGTTATGACAGATTTGGGGAAATTGACGGCTATTCATTATGGAGTCAGTTCAACTTAGTTTTCCAGTATTTACCTTTTTGTGGTGTTATTGACAATAAATTGTTTTGTGTTCATGGTGGGATAGCAAGGGATCTCTGTTCTGAAGCAACTAATGCTCTAGAAATTATTGATTCTTTTGAAAGGCCTTGTAGTTGCGAAGACCCACTAATAAATGACATGTTATGGTGTGATCCTGCTGATTCTAGTGAAGAAATTATGTTGAATAGAAGAGGTACAGATATTGGGTTCGGACCAAACAAGAGAGGGAAAGGAACATATATTTTTGGTTCAGAAGCAGTTGAAAAATTTATGAAGAATTCTGGATGCAGATACATAATAAGGGCTCATCAGTCCGAAGAAATGGGGATCGGACTGCGTCAAAAAACGAGAGTTGTAACTGTTTTTAGTTCAAGTCATTACTGTGGTCTGGGGAATTGTGCTGCAGGATTGCTAGTCAACAATGGGCTAATGACTGCTATAGTCATAAGTGGAAAAGATTATGTTCGAGAGAAAGGGGGATCGCAGTCTGTTTGGTCGAACAGTGAGTCAGAGTCAATGTCAGATTTTATTTTATCACCCACATAGCCCGATTGTTTCAAAAATTGTGCTTGTCTTTCTTATTATTTGTATTTTATTTTTCTTATTTTGAGGCTTAATCAGGACGATTTTCAACCAAAATTGTCTTGATGCGATCAAGTGTTTCTTGGTGGTGTACCGAAATAATACTTTTTTGGCAAGCGAACAAATGATAAAAAGAATTTAAATACAACCGTTTGAATCAAAATCAGTTGGGCCAAGAAATAAATATTACCACTTTATAAGAATCAGCAGTTGATATTTTTAAGATTTGAACACCAAGCGAAACCGAAAAGTGATTCTGTCTGATTTACATTTTTCCAAAATGTGAAAACTTCCTTTTCACAAAAACTCTATTTTCATTTGTTTATGGGAAATTCCCTGAACAAAAAAGAGGTGAGAATTAGTTCTAAAAATGTGTGTGAAGCAGAAGAACAAATTTTATCAGAAAATACTCCTCTTCCCTTTGTTGATTGTGAATTGGCATTGGCGAAATTGAAAGGAATAACAAAAAGAAACAATTACACCATTTTGTACAACAGCCAAAGCGATGAATTATCTGCGAGATGTTTAAATTCGCATATTGCATTAAAATGTAATGTGACCCTGTTAATGAAATCCACTACAAATGAGTTATTTGGATGTTTTGTACCACAAGTACCAAAAAGTTGGGACAAATTGAAACATTTTAAAACTGACTACAAATTGTTCGTGCTAAACTCAAAACAAAATAATCCGTTTGAATTGGTGGAACGAAAAAACTTGAAGAATAAATTTTTTTCATTACAACCAAATTCATCAGGGGATATTGTAATTGAAATGTCTAATTCGTATTCCGTTACTTCAAACCCACCCCTTATCAATGTATCATTTTTAATATCAAACTACTACATTAATTCCCCCGACATTTCAAATCATTCTTTTCCAGTTTCTTTGACATTAGAAAAATTGGTGGCAATTCAATGGTTTTAGTGTTTTGTTGGTTAAAACTTTTTAATCATTTTCGATTATTTCATTTCTATTTGACATAAAACGATGACTTCAAATGACATGTTGGAAATGACAAACAATTCGATAAACAATAGCGTTGCAGCTTCTGATCAAAATGTGGATATCGCTGTAAATATCCTGCAAAGCATGAGGGAGGCCAACGAATCACTCAGGAGAGCGTCAGCCAAAATTCAAGGTATGGAAGATGGTTTAGATGTTGATGAAGCCGCATTAAAAAAGGCTCAGTGTCGAAGAAAAGTGAATATGATATTTTATTCAGTCTTAATTGTAGCATTCATTACAGTCGGAATATATGCTCTTTGTAAGTTTTATTTCAAAATTGAGTCGTTGCCTTAGTTCAATTAATTTTGTTTTGATAAAACAAAAAAAAGAGGAATTGGAGAAGAAATAGGAATTTTGCTGTCATTTTTTTTGGAATTTGGATCTTTTTGTTTGCACTCCAATTTTTTTCAAATACACCCTCCATTTTTATAATTCTATTGTTTTTAAAGAGAGGAGATCTTTATTTTTTCAAATGATCGTTGCCTTTGCCAAATTACGTGAATTTTTGTTTAAGACGGTGACTAAATCAATGCCAGGCGTTCAGAAGTTACAAAAGAAAAAGAACAAAATGCTTGATTTATTTTTCTATATCATGACACATTTGGCTGGTGTTGGTGTTTATATCGCATTGGTTCCAACTGCCTGGTGGTTGCACCCGTCTGAAGATTCAATTGAAATTAGTAATGATCTAATTTTATTAATTGCAATAACAACTTATATGGGAAATTTCATGAAAAATTTATTTGCTTGCCCAAGACCTTCTGGAGTTTGGCAACCATTAAAAGAGATTGATTTTGGATTACCATCAACACACACAATGAATGCAGTTGCAAATGGCTTATACTTCGTGTTTTACCTCAGGCCAGATTGGTGGATTTGTTCCTTAATTGTCATTTATGTTATAATTATCGCAATGAGTAGAATTTATATGGGGGTTCATTCTCCTGCAGATGTCATTGCCGGTGCATTACTTGGATTTGTATCAATTGGTTTCTTTGCCTTCTTCCCTGATTATCCAAGAGAGTGGTATTTTATTCCATTGTTCTTGATTTCACAACTTTTACTTCTTACTTTCCATCCATTATGTTTTACTCAATACACTCCCTGTTACTGGAGGTCTGTTGTTGGATTTGGCTTTGTTTTCATGAATTTTGTCATGGAAGTTTTTGAAAAACATAAGGTAGTTGATAATATGCCGCCATATTCGTGTACCATTTATCAACCATTACTATTGCTTAAAGCGTTGTGTATTGGATTCTTAATTTCTGGTCCTGGTTATTTCATACGAATTGGACTAAATGCGATATTTAAAAAATGTAAGCATTTACTTTATTGGTATGGCGTAAAAGCTAACAAAATTCGTTTTCATTGCCACAAAGATCCATTAGATTTCACTCCAGAAATGGATTATCACAGAGCAACTTATGCAGCCGAATTCTTCTCTTATTATGTTGGTGGGTTTATTTTGGCTTCTCTGTGCAAAGTTGTTTCCCCAATAGTTATTCAACATTATGTCCCACAACTCTTTGATCCAACGATCTGTAACAACCTATTTTAATTCGTTTTATCTTTTTGTTTTTGTTGTTTTCATCTCAAAATATCAATCGAAAATGCAAATAGCGCTGTGGATGATTCCAGTTGGTGTTCTTGTTTGTTTTTAAATTTGAATTTCATTGGGTGATGCTAATTAAACAGATTATAATGGTTGTCATAAGTACAATCGTATCATGTATTGTATTTGTTTGTGGTGATGGAGACGCCCACCAAGAAAAGAAAGAAGAAAAGCCAATAGTAGAAATGAAGAAACCTCAGTTCCAAATAAATCCAAATGAGAAAGTTGATTTGGATTCCCTTTCAAAGAGATTTGCGACGCTTTCGTTAGACCCAAAAAAGAATAATTGATTTGTTATTTGGAACTGAAAGAACTATTAAAACTGCTGTGTGTAGGGTTTTTCTTTTGAAAGATCTTCTTTTAACTACCATAGCAGATGTTACTGTCATATGTAGCGTGGTTTCAAGTTATTTTTACTGCCATTCTGGGTGTTATGCTATTCTATCATAACGCTGGAAAAACGTATGAATTCAATACTTCTTCAACAAATGTTGGAATGCGTCAGAACATAACAATCACTGGTTTTAATTTAAGTGGTCTTAATTTTAGTGGACAGTGTGGGAAAGTATTCAAATATCCAAAAGCGACTCAAAGGGATTTGATATTATTTTCGCATGGGCATACAAAAAAATGGAAAGATAACAAAGAAGATATGAGATTTGCGTTTGCACTAATTCGAAAAGTGATTCCACAAGTTAGTATGGTTATGTTAACCATTGGGGAAGTTCCTTATGATTTTGTTCAAATGATGTTAGAATTCAATATTACAATGGTAAAAGCCCCCAAAGAATATTTAAAAGGATGGAATTGTGTCAATGCAAGGATTCCATTAAGTTTAGAGTTTTTAGAAAAACATAAGAATGAATATGACAGAGTGGCTTGGTCAGACACACGTGACGTTTTTTATTTCAATGACATTTTTTCAACCATTGATATGAATGAATTGGTTTGGATGTGTGAGTGCACTTCACCAACTCGTTGTCTAAAACACAGTACGTCTGGGAGAACACTTCATTACTATTGGATGTGGTGGTTTTTTGGGAGGGATGAAGCATTAAAATTAACAAAATACAACACGCCAACAATTAATGGAGGATTTGGGATTGGAGGGATTTCTAAAATGATACATTTATTGAAGATTTTAACAAAAGAAATGAAATCAAAGTTTAGTTATCAATGGGGTTATGATCAAACATTGTTGAATTATTTGTATTACAATGGGGAATTGATTGATGTTGGTATGAAAACTGATCAATGTACTCAGAGGATGTGTTTTGCTGCTTCAATGAGTTACTTGAATGGTGGTTCAACTTTTGTATTAAGAGGGTCTTCATGTGCACCAGTGGTACTACACAAAGGGTTAAAGCAAAGTCAAATGAAAATGGAAATCACATATTATTGATAATAATGTACTTATTTAACATTTTTAGTTTCTTTTTGATACACAAACCATTCAACAAAAAAGAGTTTAATTAAAACCTTTTATCTGACAGTTCCATCAACAACTTCATCAACTGTGACATTAAACTCAGTGTCCTTAACAATGAATGGAACATCATTGGTTCTAACTAATCCACCTTTCAATGAAAGATTCATTTGTCCAACAACGTCAATACTAATTTTCTTTGATGAAATAGTAACTTTACCTTCTTTTGGAATGACTGAAGTTCCAATTGGAACGTCACCTGTTGGGTGACAGAATTTAACTTTGGTTCCATCAAGTGAAGTAGCAGCAAGGATCATTGCTTCTGAAGCAACTCCTCTTAATTTAGATGGTTTAAGATTACAAACAAAAGTAGCTTTTTGATTCAATAATTCTTCCGCTTTATAATGTTCAGCAAGTCCAGCAACAACGCTTCTTGGTTTTTCTTCTCCAATATCAACCTTAAGAGCAAAAAGATGTTCACTGTTTGGATGTTGACCAGCTTCTACAATCTTACCAACTTTAATATCCAATTGGAATCCATCAAGAACTTCTTTAACATTTTGTTGACCTTTAGATTTGGCTGCGGGTTTAGCTGGAGCTTTGGCAACTGGAACAGCAGTACCTGGAACACCTTGTTTGCCACTGAATTTTGCTCTAAATCCATCGATTTGTTCTTGGGTAATTGGCTTGAAAATAACTTCAACATTACCAACTTTAATTTCACCATCAAGAATAAGATCAAAATCAGTTGGAAGATTAATAAGAGGGACATTAAGTTGTTCACGAACTTTCTTGCCAAATTCAGGGATATAAGGATCAAGAATAAGAGAAACGAAATAAAGAATATTTAATGCATAATAAATTTGATCACTTGCCCTTTGGACATCAGTTTTGATTGTGATCCAAGCAGCAGTTTCTTGGAGATATTTATTTCCAACAGAAGAAATTGCCATAGCAATTTTAAGACCTTCTTTTAATTTAACATTTTCCATTGCATTAAGATATTGAGCATAAAGTGTTTTGATTTCTTTTGCAATGTTTTCTTCGACTTCAGTAATTTTGCTAATTTTCTTTGGTACTTTCCCATCGAAATATTTAACTGCAAAAGAAAGTGATCTTTGGGCAAGATTTCCTATATTTTTAAGTAATTCATTGTTATTCTTTTCCATCAAATCCTTCCATAAGAATACTGTATCAGATTGTTCTGGTCTGTTAATAAGAAGATAATATCTCCATACTTCTGGTGGAATTCCAGTTCCCATTGCGTCATCTCCAAATACACCAGTTCCATTTGACTTAGAGAATTTACAATCTTCATAGTTCAAATATTCAGTTGTGGCAAGTTTTCTAACCATTGTCCATGGTTGATCAGTTCCAATGAGAGTAGATGGGAATATTACGCTGTGGAATACAATATTATCCTTTCCAAGGAATTGAGTTAATTCAACGTTTTCAGTATCCATCCACCATTTCTTCCAATCATCAGTATAGTTAGCAGTAATTGAGAGATAACCAATTGGGGCATCAAACCAAACGTAAAATACTTTGTTTTCAAATCCTTCCAATGGAACTTTAGTTCCCCATTTAAGATCTCTTGTAATACATCTTCCTTTTAAATTATTTAACCAAGACCTAGTAGCACAAGCACAATTATTTGGCCAATCGTATTTTTCCATAGTGCTTTCAGCCCAAACGCTAAGTTTATCTTGAATTTTTGGAAGGTCAATGAATAAATGATCAGAAGATCTTCTAATTGGTACTGATTGACAAACTTTACAATGTGGATTAATTAATTCAACGGTATTAATAAGTTTTTGGCAAGCATCACATTGGTCTCCACGAGCTCCTTCAGAACCACAAAATGGACAAGTTCCTTCAACGAATCTATCAGCCAAGAATTTTTCACATTTTTCACAATAAAATTGTTCAACAGAATCCTTGTAGATATATCCACCATTATTAAGACGGTGAAAAATGTCTTGTGTAATTTCAGTTTGTTTTTCAGTTGAAGTTCTTCCAAAAAAGTCGAATGAAATATCAAACCATTCATAAACTTCTTTATGAAGAGCAAAATATTTATCACAAATCTCTTGTGGTGTACATTTCTCTAAAAGTGCTTTTTGTTCTGTTGTTGTCCCATATTCATCAGTTCCACATATATATAATGTATTATATCCCCTCAAACGACAATATCTCGCGTAAACATCTGCGGATAAGACACATCCAATAAGAGTACCGAGATGTGGTAAATTATTACAATAAGGCAAAGCGCTGGTAATAAGAACATTCCTTTCTCCAATTTTTGGAGATGGTTTAACTTGAGTAGCCATAATTAATTAAAACAAACAGAGATTCATTAGGGTTTTACACATTTGATTTTTTTGAAATTAAACAAAAAAAACCCTCAAAATCCAATAAATTCTATTAAAATATATTTCTTTTAACTTCACAACAAGACGAAAAAATGCCATTTAAAAAGGTCAAAAGTTGCCGTGAATTTTTAAAGAGTTGTTTTTCTCTTTTGATGCCACAAAAATGAAGTTTGTGTAATAACAAAATTATTAAAACAAAATTATCAATGTAATTCAGGACGCCATCCCGTTTCTTTTAATCCTGGTATTTCTTCAATTTTTATTTTCCTTATTCCTTGTTTAAAACATGTCATCCCATCATACACCCGTGATTTGGATACTTCCCCAATTAACGATTGCAAAGCCTCTCTTTGTTTTTTTATTGTTGCGGGAACGTCAGTATAATCTTCAACGTTTGGATGTAAAACACATTCCATTAGTGTTGCGTCGACATAATCTTTAATATAGCCTTGCCATTTTTCTTTTTGTAACGTTACGTGTTTGTGAAATCCTTGTTTCATGAAATAACCAATGGCTTGATTATCGGCGTATGTTAGCATATGATAAATACCACGCCTTTGAATTTCTTTTTTCAAATGTTGCATTAAATAAGAACCAAAACCTTGTACTTGTTGAGTTGAATCAACTGCGCAAAATACAATTTCAATGAACCCCCGCGTTGGAAATGATCTAAAACAAATTCCTCCAAAAGGTTTATTATCTTTACAATTAATTAATAATAATGATTCATGATAAATGGTGTCATACACAATTCTACTGATATAATCCAAAGCCATATTAGGCAAATGTCTTGAAACGATATTTTTCATTGCTGTTAATAATTCCAATTGTTCTCTGGTACCTCTATTCGCGACGGTAATAAATTTAATTTCACCTTTTCTTTCTTTTTCTCTGGGAATAGCCCCTCTTACTTTTGGTGCTTCCGCCATTTGAATTTCTTTTTTTTTTCTCTTTTCTATCTCCAAATTCCTTCTTTTCTTCTCTAATAAAAATTACTAAAAATTTAATTAAAAATTGAAATTTATTTAAATCAATCATCTTCCTGCTCTTAATTGTTCTAACTCTCCTTTCGCTTTGTAATATGCTGCTTTGTATTTGTGGTGTGCAATTTGGAGTTTATTAAACTCTTCTATCATTTTATTGTGCATTAATATTACTCTATCCAATTCCGCTTCTTTCTTTGATTTCTCTGCATCTGCAATTGCTATTTTGGTGTTATATGTGGCAACGATTTGTTGTTGATCACGTTCAGCGAGTCTTAATTGGTCATCAAGATTTTTCATTTGCCTTTCATTTTCTTCCAATTGACTTTTTAAATTTTCTTGTCTTCTTAATGCAACAGAGAATTCTTTTGTCATTTGTTCTTTTATTTGCATTTCCTTGGCATAATCAGCAGTAATACTCTGAGTTTCATTTCCAATCCCATTGTATTTTTGTTGAAATGCAGAATCAATCGACCTTTGTCTTTTAATAAATTCTTGTTCAAAATGCATTTTCATTTGTTGGTTTGCAGTTGCTTGAAAGCAATGAACCATTTGTTTTAATGTTGATTTATCCTATTAAAAATATAAGTAACACTGATAAGAAAATGTATAAAAACGAACAATAACCATAGAAAAATCCTCGGGGGCATTTGCCAATTGGAGCCAAATATTGTAATTTAAATCTTCAACGTCAGTACTTTTAACAATGTCAAACGACATATCCTTTTTTTGTTTCATTTTGAGATTTTCTTTCCTCAAAATCTCTTCATTTTAATTTTTTTTAATTTTTTGTTATTTAAAAAAATATATGAAAATTTTATTCTTGTCTCCTTCGAATAAATATTGTTTAAATTGGTAAATTAACCTTTTCATCAATCATCATCCTCACAATCTTCACTTCCTTCACAAACAACTTTTTTAGTTTTTTTGACCTTTTTTGTTGTTTTTTTTGTTGTTTTTTTTGTTGTCTTTTTCTTGGGTTTCTTTTCTTCACTTAATGATTCTTCATTTCCTTCCTCACTTTCAATATCGTTTTCGTTTAAAACATTTTTGCACTGAATATCCTTGCATATCAATCGTTCTTTGTTAATACTTCCAACAACCCCACAACGGAACGTTTTTATTTTTGTTGTTTTCTCTTTTTCTGGAATAACTACACCGACCCCGTAACGAAATTTTGGTTTTTGTTTCTCCCCAAATGACAACTTCCCATCAACATTTCCAATTCTAATTTCCTTGAACTCAGAGTCACTAATAAACACTTTTCTGAAGTTAAATGTTGATAAATCGAGGATTGAATCTGGATTACGTGAAGAAATAGTCAATCGTTTTCCATTTTTAATCGTAATAGCCCCATTAGAATCCACAATATGTCCATTTATGCTTAAATTGACTTTGGTGAATCTGCAGTGGTCCAGAGAAAGATTTTCAAATTGTTCATCAATTTCAAAATCAGTTTTCTTTCCATTTTTAACAACCTTAAAGTCACAAGAACAATAATGACAAACAAAGGTAGTTAAATCATCGATATGAAGAGTACCAGAAAGGGTTCCTTTAGAGCCAATTTTAAGAATTTTCAATCTTGCTTTTCCTTCTTGTAACTCTCCTTTAACAAAAGTTAATTTTAATTTCTTTAGCAATGGTGGTAATTTAATGGCACATCGAGTTTTTTCAAGTGATAATTTATTTAAATGATCAAACACACTAAAATCAACAACGGCTTTTCTTTGGGCAAAATCACGATAACGAATGGAAAGTGGATCTAACTTTTGTGCTTCCTTTGCCATTGCTTCAAAATCATCAAAATAATTTGAACAACCATCAAAACTAAATTTTTTATTGTACATATGGTTTGAATTTAACATTCCACACCTTAAATAATGTTCTTCTCCAAAATGCTTTGTTGGTAAATATACTTTGATATTCGAAGGTAAATCATTTAAATCATCATCGGAAAATTGATTTATTGAAAATGAAGTAAAAACAAATGTAATTTGACATTTTGTAGCCATTTTAATTGCATATTTAATACAATCATTAACCACAGACCAATAATCATTATATAAGAATACTTTTTGAACAGTGGAAAGCGAAAGTACAGCTTTAAGTAACTTTTCTAATTCACAATGAAAATTTTCAATAGAAACGATTTGTAAATTAGTGAATTTAGAAGAATTAGAGATAAACGACCTGTAAGTTTGGGCTGTTATTTTCATCTTTTTGATTTTTTCACAAAACCATTGAGTTGCCAAAACGGTTGTTGGTAATCCTTTGTCCCAATTCCCAATTTCCATTAATGGCATTTCATTCGCTTCTACTTTTTTTGGACATGAAAAGCATTTGTAACAATAATATGTTTGAATTGATGGAAACACTCTTTTTATTAATGAAAACGGATGAAATTCACTTAGTCTAAATGGATTAATAAATACAGTTGCAATTGCTTCTCCACATTTTTTGTTAACTTGATTAAATTCAATAATGTCCCGCATCGTTTTCAAATAGAAAAGGACATTTTTAAGAAAGACATTTTCTAAACGAGTTATGGGCATTCAATTTTGAATTTGGCAAAGTAAATGCTAAAGATTAAATAGTTCGCATTATTGTTCGGTTGAGTTTTTATTCCAAACAAAAAAACGAAAATTTTGTTTTGATTCATTTTCATTTTTTTGTTTTTTTAAATCCAAACCTGGATTTTTTCATTTTAAAAATTTTCCCGAAAAATTAGTACGAAAACTATGTAAAAATGAACCACGTCCGGGTTTGGTTTTCAAAATTTTTTGATAAAAAAGAAAAAACAATATTTGAGCCAATAAAAATATTTGTTATTCCAAAACAAAAAAATGGAAATTGGAATCTGCAAAACAAGAAAAAGATAATGGAAGTAATCAAACAGTTGATATCAACAATTCCTGTTTGTTTTATATTAAAAAAGAAGAAAGAAAGAAATAATAAATAGTATGGTGGAATACCACCCACATTTGAAAATAAGTTTCCATCAATTGAACAAGAAATTATTAATCAAGCGAAACTGATTCCCGTAAAAGAAGAATTTCAAAATCATGTAATGTCAAAACTCGATTTTACTGAAGAAAAACTTGATTTCTTTAATTTGGATGAAACAGTTCGTGTTTGTAAAGGCTGTACTTGTCAAACTATTTCGAATTATCCAACACTTGAAAAAGGTGGAATTCGAAGAAGAGATGGTGATCCAACAGCTGATGCATTTGGATTTTTCAGATGCCGTAATTTCTTAATATTTTCAGTTAATGATGGATGTGGTTGGGGAGTAGAACCAAGTTACGCTGCACGAGTAGCTTCGGCTTCATTTGTATTATTTATGAAAAAAGAATTAGAAAAGAATGTATTTCGAACAACTGATGAATTAAAAGAATTATGTAAACAAGGAGTTGCAATGGCACATCAAACATTAATCAACCTTGAAGTTGCACAAGGAAAGACTGGTGGAACATGCACATTATGTTCAGGGATAATTGTACCAATAATTGATGATGAATATTTAAAAAATGAAGGAATTGAAACAACTGAATATGAAGAAGTACATAATGAAGGAACAACAGTAGAACGAGTTGTTCAAAAATATAATGAAGGAATCATTCCAAAAACTAAAATAAAAGAGAAATATCAATTAATTGGTGTAAGTGTTGGGGATTGTAAGACATTTTTTGTCAAAAAAGAAAACGAGAATTGGAATGTTGAAGATTTAACATATGGCAGTCGATTGAATAGTATTAATGGCAATGATCCTGGAGGAAGAATTGGATTATCTGGAAATGGAAGGTTAATGGATTTAAGAAATGGATTTGTTTATCATAAAATAATGGAATGGAATGATATCATTTTAGTTTGTTCTGATGGAGTTCATGATAACTTAGAACCACAAACAAGAGGATATAGTCCAGTTGAAATATTACCAGAATTAGGGGATATTCAATGGTTCAAAGTAAAAAAAGCACAAATAGAAGAAATGAATAAGAATTTTTCATTAAAGTTTATTGGAGAAGTGGCATCACACGCAGTCAGTGTTCATCAATTCCATAAAATGATGATGGACGCAACGATTGGAGTAATATTTGATCGAAAGAAATTTATGGAAGATAATCCAAATGATGCACCACCCAATGTGTTTAGTGGTAAATTAGATCATGCTACATTACTAATTGCCCGACCCACATTTTAAAAAGGAATTGGAATTTTAAAGAAAAAGTAACTTTTATTTTGAAATTTTCTAAAACAAAAGAAGAAAACTTAAAATTGAATAAACTCAATAATTATTCAATATTGAAATGAATTCATTTAACTCCGAATGGTTAAATGATGAAAAAAATAAATGTTTATTTGCAATTAAAAAAGGAGATGGAATGGAAAGTTTTGTTCATTTAACGAATATTATTAATGCAAGTGATTTATCATATTCTTTAAATTATTATAATACTTTATCTTCAATTGTTTCCAATTTTATTTCAAAAAGGAATGACAAAACAAATTCTAATGCTCAATTTCAATTAAAATGGTTGAAGAAATTTTTCGTTCAACATTTGTTGAAATTAATTGATACTTCTTCACCTGAAAATCAAACTTCATTTTTATTATGTATGAAAGTGTTGTTTCTTTTATTAAGAAACACTCAATCACTTGATGATTCAGTTTTTATTATTAATTTATGGGATGGAATATTTCGTGGCTTTAAAGATAGAAAAAGTTCCGATTTCATTGTCGCGGTTGCTAATTCTCTTTCAGAATTATATAAATTATCTATTGGTATCCCTGGAATTGATTCGATTATGCTTAGTGTTTCATTTGATTCAATGATAACAATGTCGTCATCACAAGAACGTTCTGCTGTAGTTGAATTTTTCCGAGTTGTATCTAGATATAATAGAAAACAATTCACGAATGCTCTTGCTGTTGCAATGATTATTGTTGATCCAATTATTAAGAATTCCCCAATTGAAACCATTTGTGCAAAAGAATATCTTGATGGAATAATAGAAGTATTAAATTCTATTGAACTTTTTGGTAAAGATTACAATTTTGATGGTATTGATGTTGATGGAGTTGTTTTATTCTTTATTGAATTGTTAAAAGAAACACCAAGAGGATATACTACATTTAATTATTCTGTTATTATCTTAATAGTTTCATTGATTGGTTTTGGTGATAAACAATCAAGAAATGATTCGATTGATTTACTTTCAAATTATGTAATGATAGATGTTGATGATAGAAATACTCAAATTGATTTATACATTGAACAAATTGTTAAAAACTTTCTTTCTCGAATTAGCTTCACTCAACAAAATCAAATTCTTACAAATTCATTTCTCCGATTAATGTCTTCATTAATAACTAAACGATGTGATATTTACATTCATTTAATATCAAATGAAATATTAAATGATTTTCAAAGATTTATTCAAACAAATTTAAAAAGTGATATGAGAAAACCAGAAGAATTAAATTTTCTATCATGTTTAATATGTGGTGGACATAATTCAGAAGAAAAGCTTTGGTTTGAAGAAGAAATTAAAAAGTGGGGAGGTGTTGAATGGTTAGTTTCTTTATTAATTACTGAGTCTCAAAGTACCAAAAATGCTCAAAATGCGTTTATTGCATTAGGGGAATCTATTAATTATTTAATAGACAGTAAATTGGATAATTTGGCTTTACTGAAGAAAGCTATTTACACATTCCTTTCTTTTCCAACAACTTTAAACCCAAGAATTAAATGTTCTTTTCTTAAGGAAATTACCAAAATGAAATGGAAACAATGTATT
>NWBR01000383.1:6741-17239 GCA_002914575.1 Entamoeba moshkovskii
TTTCCAAAAGAAGAAAGAAGAAAACAACAGAGCTGATGTGTGTGTATTTGAAATGAAGAAATCAAATGTCAAATTCATTGTAATGAATGAAAGCATGGTGACAAACAAAAAAAGAATCAATTTCAATGAGGATGAACAAGAAATACCAGTTGACAAAGAAACAAGAGAATTGATTTGCATTGGAAACACATCAAAACATCGCATCAAAGTTCAAATCACAACAAAAGAAGGATGTGACAAGTATGAAATTAGAACAAATCCACAAATCATTTCATTGAAGAAAGGTGAAGGTTGTGAATTCGAAGTATTCATAAAACCATTATGTTCTTGTAATTTGAAAGATGGAATATTGGTCATTGGATTGAATGTTAGTGAAGGTCATCAATATTCTGAATTGATCGAAATTGAAGCATTAACTCAATTATCTTCCAAATTAGATTATACTGAATTGAAAGAAGATAAGAAATTAGGAGAAGGATCATTTGGAATTGTGTATTTGGGTACTTTCAGGGGAAATAAAGTTGCTATCAAGAAAATGAAACAAATCAAAGACAATGATGATTCTTTGAATGAATTCAAGAAAGAAGTCTCTATGTTAGATAAGTTTAGAAGTGATTACATCATTCATTTTTATGGAGCTGTATTTATTCCAAACAAGATATGTATGGTAACTGAATTTGCACAATTTGGATCATTACAAGATTTATTTGGTAATCATGATGATTCATTTGTAACAATGAAGTTAAGAATCAAAATCTTATTGGATGCAGCAAAAGGAATCTTATATCTTCATTCAAATGGTATTTTACATCGTGACATCAAACCTGATAATATTTTAATTGTTTCTTTAAATGATAATGTTCTTGCGAATGCTAAATTAACTGATTTTGGAGCATCAAGAAACATCAATATGTTAATGACAAATATGACTTTCACTAAAGGTATTGGTACTCCTAAATACATGGCTCCTGAAATATTGAATAGAGAACATTACAAAATGCCAAGTGATGTTTATTCATTTTCAATTACAATGTTGGAAACATTCAGTTGGAAGGAGTGTTATCCAAAAGATGAATTCAAATTTCCATGGGATATTGCTGAATTAATTGGGAAGTTAGAAAGACCAAAATTAATAAATGAACTAAATGAAAAACAACATTATTTAGTTGAACAATGTTGGAAACAAGACCCCAAAGAAAGAATTTCATTTGAGCAGATAGTAACAGAACTAAATACAATGGCAACATCATTTTGATTTGGATGAACAAAACTCTGATTTTAAAGTAAAATGCACTTCACTTTTCTTTTTATTGTTTTTTTAATTTTCAATACAATTACTCCATTCTCAAAATGAAGAAGATGATTAATTTCAGTTTCTTTGAGTTTTTAAGTTATTTTACTAATTTTAAAGACCTTTTGTAAAATAAGTGTCAATTAACCAATTACTTTTTATGTTATGGAAACTTGATAATTGGATGAATGGATTTTATTAATTTAAAAACATAAAATGTAATTAATTCTTCATTGCACAATTTAACATATTCAAAGTCACTAAATGGTTTATCAACGTGTTTTAAAGTCATGTTATTAATTTTTGATATTTTGTAATAAAAAAAAGTAGAAATCAACCACAAGCAAAACCAATTTATATGTTGAATTCTTTTCAGAATTTATAATATTTCTTGTCGTTCCTAGTAGGAAATAATAATAAAATAATTAACTTTCTTTTAATGGTCTTTGTATTTCTTAGTGCCAATAAAATTCATTATTATGGCCAACAAAAAAAAACGGAATTATTATATTTTTGAAACAGTAATTAATGAAGGAGTTGCTTATGTTTTTTTTTATTTGATTTGAATTTTTTTATTCAGAACTTTATTTTTTTGAAAATATCTTTAAATTTTTCAAAAGACAAAAGAATTTGATTCATTGTGTTATAAACGATATGGGCATATAGTGCACCAAAAAAATAAATTACCGTTGAACTTCCACATGAAGGAACGATGTTTTTATAACAATCTTTTTCTGAAATCAAAACAACATCTTTATTGCTTCCATATTTTTTTTGATTGGTTGGCAAAATAAGTTGTGATAAAATGTGCCAATATAAAAAGTATCAAATATAAAATGAAAATTCAATTATATTTTCCACCCAATTTTAAAATCTTCTCGAGCAATATTTGGGTTGTTTGAATTGGTATTTAAAGAACAAATTGAATTAATCTTTTACATGTGATACTCGTTTAACCATTTTTTTTTTAAAAAAAATTATATATTAGTTTTCTTTTACATCACTTTTAAATTGTTGTAATTGTTCAACAACATCGCCTATTATTATTCTTTCTTTTGGATCTTGTTTCCAACATTGTTCAACAAATTCGTATTGTTCATTTGTCATATTATCTTGTTTTGGTCTTCTTTGTCCATCATTTACAAAATCAGCAATATCCCATCTGAAACAAAATAAAGTTTTTGGATAACATTCACACCATCCAAAACATTCAAACATTGTAATTGCAAATGAATAAATATCACTTGGCATTTTATATTTCTCTCTATTCAATATTTCAGGTGACATATAAGCAGGTGATCCAATGTCTTTAGTGAAAGTCATATTTGTCATTAACATATTGATATTTCTTGATGATCCAAAATCAGTTAATTTGGCATTCACAAGATCATTTTCATTCAATGATACAACTAAAATATTATCAGGTTTAATATCACGATGTAAAATACCATTCGAATGGAGATATAAGATTCCATTCGCTGCATCCAATAAGATTTTATTTCTAAAGTAATCAGAAATTGGTTCTTCTTTTCTTTTCTTTATCAAATCTTGTAATGATCCAAATTGAGCAAATTCAGTAACCATACATCTTTTTTTTGGAATAAATACAGCTCCATAGAAATGAATGATATATTCACTTCTAAACTTATCTAACATAGAGACTTCTTTTTCAAATTCTTTTAATGTTGTTTCATTAATCTTTTTCATTTTCTTAATAGCAACTTTATTTCCTCTGAAAGTACCCAAATACACAATTCCAAATGATCCTTCTCCCAATTTCTTATCTTCTTTCAATTCATCTGGATCAATTCTAGTTGATATTTCACTTTCTACTTCAAAACTAACTGATTTAATTATTTCTTTTTTCTTATTTTTAAGTTTTGAAACAATCATTACATTTTCTTTTACTTTGCAAGTACATAACATTTTTATTTTTATTTGAAATTCACATACTTCTCCTTTATTTAAAATAATGATATTTGGAATTGCATCAATTGAATATTTCAAATTTGATTCTTTCATTGTGATTTGGATTTTCATTGTTTGTTTTGATGTGTTTCCAATACTTACTTTGGTTATTATTTCTTTATTAACTGGAAGTCGTTTTCCTTCATTAAACAATATTTCATTTGAAGTAATAACAATGTTATCCCCTAAATCAATAAATGGTATTGAACCATTTTTTAATTTAAATATTGTTACATTCTTTCTCATTTTCTTTTTTTGCTTTCTTTTAGTGTATAATCTAATAATAAAATAAACCATCATTACGAACAAAGAAAGGATTGCAAAACAAAGTAATACAATCAACAATATCATCCACCAAGAAATATGAATTGAACAATATGTTCCATCTGAACTTGGTTGATACAAAAACGAACATTCTGAACATTTTGATTCTTTTGTGTCAACACAATGTGGTATTTGATGATATGAAACACATTGTTTGTTGTCTATTACATATTCATCAATACATGTGTAACATTCTTTTTCATTTAAACATGTGAAACAACCATCAGAACATTGTTTACATTGATTTGATTTGTATTTATAATATCCATCTTTACATCGATCACATCCATCTTCTGTTATTTCAACTTCACATCCAACAATAACACTTTTTAAAATACAATCATTTTCATTATCTCTGAAATAATCTGAATTACATTCAATACAAATTGAATTGTCAATACAACTTTTACATTTATCTTGACATTTATTACATCCTTTTCCTTCTCTATAATATCCTGTTTTACAAACAGCACATCCACTTCCATGTAGTAATAATACTTGACATGTTTCTATCAATTCTTCTATTTCCAAACATTTATTATTTGATAAATATTTACCATTTTCACAACTTAAACAATAAGTTGGTGTTTTAATACAAGTTACACATTCATTTGAACATTCTTGACATTGTAGATTTGAATCTAAATAATATCCATCTGAACATCTTTGACATCCATTTGAATTTTGATCATTACAATTTTCTATTTGTGTTGTACATTCCCCTTTGATATTTGGATAATAATCATTTTCACATTCAACACATCTTCCGTTTACTACTGATTTATCTTTACAATTCTTTATTTCTGTTTCACATTTTCCATTTTCATCTTTGATTTCATCTATTTCGCATGTCTTAGAAATACATGTGTTATTATCATTGTAATATCTTTCTGAACAATTGAATTGTTGATTAAAAACACAATAAGTTGAATCAACGCATTTATTACATATTCCATTTTGAATATAATAACCATCTTCACAATAAATTATTTCATTAATTCCATTCTTGTTTTCTTGTTTCACAACACAACCATTTCCATTTAATGTGTAATCATCTGAACATTCAATACATTGTTCTTTTTCATAATAACAATTTGAATCAATACCTTTTTCACATTTGTTATTCATTAATTGATATCCAATTTGACATTTCAAACAAACTCCATTTCCATATTTCAAACAATTTATATCTTTCAATTGACAACTTCCTTCTTTTAAGTAATAATCATCTTTACATAAAGAACAATATGAATTATTTACTGAATTTAAACAATTTTTATCATTATTTATAATTTCTTGACATGTTCCATTACTAACATAGTACTCATTGTTACATGAAATACATTTTGATCTTTGTGTTTTAAAACATTTTACTTTTTCATTAGAACAAATACCATTTATGAAATATGATCCTTCATTGCATGAATAACATTGTTCAAATGATGGTTTTCTAATGACAGTTTTACACAATTGATTTGTGCTTGATATTTCTTGATTTTCTAATCCAATAATCATTACTTGTGATTTAATTGTTTCTGTTTCAATAAAAGTATTGAAAGTAAAATATTTTATTGATTGTGAAATGGCAATAATATAAGTTGAAAGAGTTTTATCAACATTTTGAACTTCCATTATTGATGTTGTTAATATTTCTGAGTTAATAAATATTTCTAAATTAATTCTGACTTTTCCTTTTCTTTCATTTGTTCCATAAATATTCACAGACCCTTTATCCTCGTATTTGTAAAACATATTTGGATAAGTGTAAATATTTTGGTAATAACTATGGTCCATTGTTTCAACAATAATATTTGATGATGATAAAAATAAATCTTGATTATAAGTTAACAAAGACAATTTAGTTGTAACAATAAATGAATCAAAATCATCATCATCATTTTCATTAAATGTTTTATTGCAAGTTGCAGTTATTGAATTAATTTTAATTTCAGTTGGATTGTATGAATAATAACGATACATTCCACCACATGATACTTTAACAACATTTGATGATGTTGATGAGAATTTATCTCCAAATGAAGAAATTCCATATCCAAAATAGTTGGAGTATAAATCCAAATGTGGATAAGTTGTCGAATTAATTGCATTTCCAAAGAAAGTTCTTTGTCTTGGTAAGTTATAAATTGAGTTATCTGTATTTCTAATTGTAAATCCATCAACATTTCCATAAATTCTTGTTGGTGAATTTCCCATATTAAAATGAAATAATATGTTGTTTATTGGATAATAAGAATTGATTGTTAATGATAAATCATATTCTAAATAATTGAATACAACATAAGGTGAATAATTTGTGATTTGTTGTTCTAAATTAATAATTAATTCTTTTGAGATGAATGAATTTGTTAAATTTCCAAATACAAATATTTGATAAGCATCAGTGACATTTACAACAACTTTTGAATAATTACTTAAATCACCCATATCGCATAAATTTCCTGAAATAGATGTTCCAATAGAAGGACAAGTACATGTATCACAATTGGCATAAAAATAAATTTCACTTCCTTGTTCAGAACTACAATATAATGCATTTGATTTATCCAATGTTTTTTTGATTGGAACTGAAGATTGTTTTATTTTATCATATTCATTATTGTCAACATATTGTAATGGACATCCATATTTATCACATGAACAAAATACATTTGATTCATAATTCTTTGGAACAAAAATTGATGTAATATTTTTACTGAATATTGGTAATAGCATTGTGTTATTATTTGGATCAACACTTGAACATTTTTGAGGTGATGAATTAGAATGATATTCAAAATTAACATAATTTATTTCGTTGAAACAAAATGCATATTCTTCTACTTCTTCAACGTATCCTTCAATAATAAATGATTCAATACTTCGACAATTTTCAAATGCCCTACTTTGAATCGAAATAACACTATTTGGTATTGTGATACTCTTTAATGATGTACAACAGGCAAATGCATAACTTCCAATGGAAGTAACACTATTTGGTATTGATATACTTTGTAATGATGTACATGATTCAAATGCACTGTCTTCAATAGAAGTAACATTATTTGGTATTGTTATACTTTGTAATGATGCACATCCATAAAATGCAAATTTTCCAATATAATTAACACTATTTGGTATTGATATACTTTGTAATGATGTACATGATTCAAATGCACTGTCTTCAATAGAAGTAACACTATTTTGTATTGTTATGCTTTTTAATGATAAACATTGCCTAAATGCATATACCCCAATAGTAGTAACATTATTTGGTATTGTGATACTTTGTAAAGATCTACAACTCATAAATGCTCTTTCTCCAATATAAGTAACACTGTTTGGTATAATTAAAGTTTGTAATGATGCACATCCAGCAAATGCAAGATTTCCAATAGAAGTGACACTATTTGGTATTGTAATATTTTTTATTGAACCACATGATGAAAATGCAGAATCTCCAATTGAAATAACACTATTTGGTATTGTGAAGCTTTGTAATGATTTGCAGTAAAAAAATGAATATTTTTCAATAGAAGTAATACTATTTGGTATTGTGATACTTTGTAATGATGTACATGATGAAAATGCATACCTCCCCAAACAAATAATATTATTTGGTATTGTGATACTTTGTAATGATTCACATTGATTAAACGCATATTCCCCAATCGAAATAACACTATCTGGTATTGTGATACTTTGTATTGATGTAAAATATTCAAATGCATAACCCCCAATAGAAGTAACACCTTCAATTGTTACAATTAAAATTTCTTGACGATAAATATGCCAAGGTGGATAAGAATAGTAACTATATGAAGACATCGATCCATTTCCTGTAATTGCTAAACTTTTAGTATTATTGTCGTATTGAAATGAACAATAATTTGAATTATGACCACAAATACCACTTTGAGCATAAGCCAAATAAATGAACAAAAGGAAAATGTAAAAGAACATTTGATTTTTTTTAAGTATTTTAAAAAGGTTTTTGCTACTTTTTAAAAATGATTTGGATTTATCAATTTTTTAAAAATTTCAAATTAAAATTCAATTGAAACTAAATAAAAACTAAAAATAATTAAACAAAGTCAGAGATGAATAAAACACTTGGAAATTATCAAATAATGATTGCATCAAAATACTTTGAAAGGATTGATGATTTTATTAACTTGGAAATTGCTGTTAAAAGATTTGAAGGAAATATGGAAAGATTTCATTATAATCCAATTCCTTTAAATGATACTTCAAGAAAGTTCTTTCCTAATTTGGAAACTTTACATTTATTTAATAGATCTGATACGATTTTTAAAGATGGAAAAATATTTAAACATTGTATTTGGTATAATATCGATTATGAAACACTTTTAGAAGAAAATAAAAATGGAATCGATTGCAAATCATTCTTTTTTTCAAAAGAAAACAGACAGAAATATGGAAATGAAATACCAAATGGTGTTTGAAGACTTAACAGTTATTGTTTTAGTGACTGCAGATCATCAAAAATAACAATACCAACAACAGTTAGAACAATTGGGGATTATTGTTTTGATGATTGTAAATCATTAATTTCAATAGAAATACCTGCTTCAGTTAGTTCAATGGGACATTATTGTTTTTGTGGATGTTCATCATTAACATCAATTTCAATACCAACTTCAGTTAGTAAAATAGGGGATAGATGTTTAAGAAGTTGTTCATCATTAAAATCTATAACACTACCAAATTCAATTAGTTCAATTGGAGAAAGTTTTTTTTATGAATGCACATCATTAACATCAATTATTATACCAATTTCAGTTAGTGAAATAGGTGATGTATGTTTTGATAATTGTAAATCATTAAGAACAATAGAAATACCAACTTCAGTTAGTTCATTTGGACGAAGTTGTTTTAGTGGATGTTCGTTACTACAAACAATTGAAATACCTACATCAGTTAGTAAAATAGGAGGTTGTTGTTTTAGTGATTGTTTGTCGTTAAAAACAATAATAATTCCGGAATCAGTCAAAGAAATTGAAAGTGTATGTTTTAGTGGTTGTTCTTCACTTGAAAGAATAATAATACCAACAACAGTTAGTGAATTAGGGTTTAATTGTTTTAGTAGATGTAAATCATTAACATCGTTAATAATACCAACATCAGTTATTTCAATTGGAAATGGGTGTTTTAGTGGATGTTCATGATTAAAATCATTCACAATACCAACATCAGTTAGATATATAAAATATGGATGTTTTAGTGGATGTAAATCTCTAACAAACATAGAAATACCAACATCAGTTAGTTCAATGGGATCATGGTTTTTTAGTGAATGTATGTCAATAGAAAAAATAGTAATACCAACATCTGTTAGTGAAATCGGGGAATATTGTTTTAGTGATTGTACATCAATAACATCAATTGAAATACCAACATCTGTAAGTTATTTAAGAGAAAGCTGTTTTAGTAATTGTTCATCAATTAAAGAAATAATAATACCAACAACGATTAGCAAAATAGAAGATGGAATATTTAGTGATTGTGAATCATTAGAAACAGTTATAATACCAGAAACATTGAGGAAAATAGGAAATGAATGTTTTAATGGATGTTCATCACTAAAAGAAATTACAATACCAAAATATATAAAAACAATTGGAAATTATTGTTTCTATGGATGCCCCCAATTAAAAAGAAAAATAAATGTTCCAGAAAGATGCTTTGAAAAACCAAAATAAAAAGAAAACATTTGGGGAGGAAACTACCCAAAAGGATAATTTAAAAATAACTTTGATTCTTATTTTGTTTGCTTTTTAGCATCTCACATTTATTAAATAGAAAAAGTTGGTTCTGGTGATTTTTTTATGATTGTAACATTTTAAAAATATGGGAATTGTTTTGAACGACCAAGGTATGTTTAAGGGAAAGTATCGTGCTTTTACTGTAATTTTTAGTTCGATATTTTTTTTATTTTCCAAAAACTATCATAATTCGTTAAACAAATTAATCACTGAGCCCTAACGATGATATTCAATATAAAAGAAATATCCACTTTTGTATCCAAGAAGAATTGTTAAATTTCCGTCTAATATGAAATACATTGATTTTTCAAATAATTCAAATCCAAACAAATTATCAGGAACTCCTTTTCCAAATCGTTTATGAAACTCATTTATATGTAATGGATAAACACAATTATAATATTTTCGTTTGAAATAATAAACAGGATATATTACTTTTATAATATCATCGAAATCATTAAATGTAACAACATCATCTGGATGTGTAAATGATCGAATTTCCTCAGTATTTGAACTTCTCCAAGAAAATTGAGTGCATTCTGGAAATGCATAAAAAAGATATAAATTGCTTCAACGAAATCCCCAACCCAATGCGTCACACTCCGATTTAATTAATAGAAATTGTTATAAACTTTCCTTATAAGTCTATTCAATCCAACATTTAGGATCACAAATTGTTTTTCTTTCCATTAATTTTTTATGATGAGTATTACATTTTTCAATTATCCTTTCTAAATTTAATTCATATCTCTCCATTCTATGTATTAATTGACCTCTTTAGTTCTTTGTCAAATAATTATTCTTTGGGTTTCGTCAAGGACAACAAAAACACTTCCTTTACTATGTTTTCCAGTTGAAATGTTTTTTTAAGTTTTCTTGTTTTTCTCATTTCAATGACAGTGATAAGAAAACTAAAAAGTAAACAACTGTAATGAAGACTCAATTCAGTGGATTAGATGATACAAATATCAATTATTCTTAATTATTTCTTTTTTTAATAACATTATTTTGTTTAAAATGTTATTCAATGTTTTCAAATTTATTTCAACTAATTTTTCTGAAAACTAAGAACTAAAAAAGAATTTGAACAAATAAAATGAAATAAAAAACTAGAAATAACAAATAAGAAATG
>NWBR01000383.1:33014-74986 GCA_002914575.1 Entamoeba moshkovskii
TCCAAAGACTCTAATTAAAAATGATGATTTTTGTTTTGTAAAACTCGGTATAACGTTTAAGACTGGTATAACGTTTTAGCACTCACTTTATATTATTTTCCACTTTTTCTTTTCGAAAAAACAAAATTTAATTGTAGCGAATAAAGGTTCATTTTTGCTATTTTTTCTGGTGGCCAAAACGATTCTCCAAAAAAAAGTAAGTTACATGAAAAAGTAGCAAATGACCGGGAATAATTTATAGATGTGACTATTGCGTAAGGATATGATGGCAAAACCACGGTACTGTATAAATAAAGTTGGTCAAAAGTTCAAGCATTTTTTCAAGGGTTGTGCGGTGTCTGCTTATTTCTATTGTTTTGATTATTTGCATTTCTTTTAATGATTCACGTCCAATTAAACACTTACCATCAATCATTTTATCATATTGAATCGATGTTAACTTTTACAGTCACAAAAACAATCATTACCAATAAATGTCCATGTTGTCACTTTTATTGCTTTATCTGAAAAATTAAATCGATCGAAATCCAATTTTTAAACTTTTAATTGACAAAAAAAAATCAATCAATTGTTATGGGTAAATTTATGAGACCTCATAAATCCATTTGCACCAGCAGAATAAAAAGTATCTCCTGAATCATTCCAACAAATCGAAGTCATTTTAGTACTAAAAGGAATTGTACATAAAGGAGTAATAGATCTAATATCCCAAATTTTAATTGAATTATCATATCCAGCAGAAGCTAATAAATAAGGGCTTTGAGGATGCCAAGAGACTGAAGTTACTAAATTTTTATGACTTTTTAATAATTTCATAGAAATTTGAGATTCACGAGGATCGGCAATTCTAATAATTGCGTCGTTATGACCTGTAACTATTAAAGAATTTACAAGAGAATAATCAAGGGCAGTAGTTGTTTTCGGAGTTTTATAAGCAGAAGCAAGGGCAAGATTTTGAACATCCCAAATTGCAATTGTTCCATCAAGAGAAGAAGAAAGTATTTGTTTTTCAACAGGCCAAATGCAATGAGTAATGGGTTGAAGATGACCATCCAGAGAAGAAAATTCATTAATAGTTTTAATATTAATTCTTGATCTTTTTTCATTTGTTTGAATAGAAGAACCAAGAGAATTTAAATCCCAAATATTTAATTTTTTATCCCAAGAACCACTTGCAATATGATTCCCATTCGGGGAATAACAAACACTTTCTATCGAACCTGTATGTCCAGTAAGAATTGTGTTATGAATAAATGTATTGTTTTCAAATGAAAAAATATTAATGTTATTTGATTTACCACCACAAACAACATTAATTTTACCATTATTATCAAATGCATCAATTGTTTTTACCGGTCTTTTTGTATTTCCATTGGATAATAAAGCGTCAGTTGAACATAAAATACCATTTTCATTATTTGCGCTTATTGTTTGATTTGAAACTCCTGCGAAAATATAAGAAGAACAAAAGGCAATAGAAGTAATCCAATTTTCTTGTTGACAATCCCACTGTGGTTCTGGTGCAGGAAGAGCAATAGTATACTCAATATCAACAGTACTTTCGATTGGAATATTTTTTTCAGTCATATGTTCATGAAGGGTTGTTCGAAGGAAATCACCACCAACAATGAAATCAAATGGAATAGGTTTAGGTAATTCCAATAAATGATTAATTAAACGAGAAAGTGCAAGACGATTTGAATTACTCGGAACATTATAAGTTGTTGTTGCGACTTGAAAACCATTTAATTTAGTACTCAGTCTAATCAAAACAGTGGTTTCAGTCATATGTAGGGTTGTTTGATATTTTTTCAACAATTTCTTTTTAGATTTTTTAGAAAAAAAAGAAAAAATCAAAAGACAAAATTAAATTCCAATTAATTAATTTCCTTCCAAAAAAAAATGAAATTAAAAATAGTTGAAACAAAAAATACAATTTTTAAAATAAAATTAATTAATAATAGTTCTGACAGTTATGAGCGAAGGAAGTGCTGTGCATCATATTAAAATTAGTACTTTTGGATTTCAAGCAAGTGGTAAAACATGTTTATTTAATATATGGAAAGGGAAAAGTGTTCCTGAAGAATATATAAAAACAAGTGAAATGGAATTTGAAAAAATAATGGTGAATGTTGATGGAGTTGAAGTCCCAGTACTTCTTAGTGATTGGGGGTATGATGCGATGATGTCATGTTCCACATCACAACAAACATCCATTGCTTGTTATAGTGAAAAAACTGACCTTCAAATTTTTGTTCTTGCGTTAAACTCAATGGAATCATATGAATTTGTAGAAGGTGCTCCAAATTCTGTTTTTTTTAAGAAAGCCAGAGAAGTTCAACAAGTCGCAATTTTGAATAAAATTGATTTGCCTGAAGAGGGTGACTTAAGACAAAAAGCACAATTATTTTCTCAAGACAATGAAATTCCAATTTATGAGATAACTACAACTGACCCAGAACTCTGCAGAAAAACTTTAGTTGATATTGTTAAAATGTATCTTGATAATAATCCTCAATATACACAAAAGTTAATGTCTTCTTCTCAAAATAAGAAAAGAGTTGATAAAAGTAAAATTGATGATACCACTCCAACGACTGAACAAAAAAAAGAAAAAAGGGGTTGTTGCACTATTTTTTAAATTCGATGGAAATGGCAAAAGTAAATTATTGTATGTTTAAGACTTCTAATCCACAGTTAGTATTATTTGGTTTTTTTTAAATTTTTAATAAAAACTATTTATTTATATTTTATTAAAATGTCAAACACACCAACCCATCAAACATTTTATTCTTTGGCAAAACAATACACTGCTTTAAATAATTTTATTGCCGCAAGAGAATACTTTTTGTTGGCCGCTCATTATACTTCTTGTTTGTGTTATAATTTTTTATATTTTTCAAATTTTATTTACAGCAAAGATAAAAATGTTGAAATTGTTGCGTGTTTATGTGATATTTTGTTGGAATTAAATCAAAGACACCAAGCGCAATTATTAATGTTGAAATTATTTAATGTGTCCCATATTAGTTTTTTAAATACACCATTTCCATCGTTGACATCATATCAATTATTTGTTTTAACAAAATGTTTCGAAGATGATGGCGATGCCACTCAAACTATTTCTCAAATACCAAGTGTTCCAAGTCAAATTGTTAATTATCAACCAACAAATATTATGCAAACAGCAAATATCGCATTTCAAATTGTTAATAAACAACAAGAAGAATCGCTTATCGTAAAATCTCTAAATATTGCACTTACAGACCCATTTAACTTGGGTTTGATTCAAATATTTTTAAAACAAAAATTATCAATAACTATTGTCCCACAATTATTAAAACAACTAATTACAACTGTAATTATTCCTGAAATAAGAGAAATATATGAATTATTATTTTCATTGTTAACAAGAAATGATGTTGATTTTGTACAAAGAATACTATTATTGAAACAAACAAATGCAACACTTGAAAGTTCACAAATAATACAATTTATTGAAACAATATTTTCTTTTAACAAAAGGAAATATGAAGAAGCTCTGGGGAAATTGGAAAATTGTTGGTGTTTTAAAACGGATGTCATAAGAATTTCAATTAATTTTCATCTTAAAAATACAATTAATTATGACTTTGAAGATGAAAACGAAAGTAATGAAATGACCAAATACAAAATGGGTTTAAAATTGATTCAAACAAAAAAATTGGATAGAGCAATAGATATACTAAAAACTTGTCATGAAGTTGAAGGAATTATTGCTTGTGGGTATGCTTTTGTGATCCAAGAAGAATACACAAATGCAATTCAATTTCTAAGTAATGCTTCATTGATGATTCCATTTTCTTTTGAATTAAAATTAAATATTATTCAAGAAATGATTTGTTCACATAATTTAATTACTGCCGAAGAAGAATTAAATAAACTATCAAGTATTATTTCTACTTGGGATGTATTTTCAACAATTGGTCAATTAAGATATCGTCAAAAAAGATATGAAGAATCATTAAAAGCATATTGTAATGCTTTAGAAAAATTAAATGGTGATTCTTCGGGTCACTTAACAAAAATAATATATGGAAATATTGCTCATTGTTGGAGAAAAATGAATAATTATGATGCAGCAATCGAAGCTTTTAATAAAAGTCTTGGGTATAATGATTTTGTTGCACTTTCTGGAATGGGATGGTGTTATTATATGAGTAAAAATTTTATTGAATCGTTGAAATATTTTCAGAGGGCTTTGAGTTTTAAAGATGATCCTTTGTGTAAGAAATTTATTGAAATTATTTCTAATTTGTGAATGTTATTGAATTCAATTGACTACTTACTCTATTTTATGAAGGTTGGGTTGTGATAATAAAAACAAGGAAAGTAAAAAAATTATTGATTATTGAGTTTTTTCATAATTTCTTTTGCTTCCTCACTCCCAAGTTCAGCAGCCTGTTCAAACCAAACTAATGCCATTTCATGGTCCACTTCGTTATTTTTTTCTAATAGTAATTTTCCAAGTCTTACCATTCCATTTCTATCACCGTTTTCAGCCGCTTTATTCAAACAATCAAAAACTTTTTGTGGTTGATCAATTTCTTGATAACAATCACTAACCTCGATATAGTCATTAAATCCTTTAGTGAGTGCTTTTTCATACCAAACCGATGCGTTTACTAAATTTAATTTTACTCCCTTTCCATTTTTAAAAGCTCTTGCGATCATTAAACATGCATTCATCCCAACATTTTTATATCCAATAATATCTTCAGTATTATTTTCAAACGCCGAAAGAGCGTCTTCACTTCCAGTAAATAATGTTTGGATTGCTGAATAATATTTACATTCAATATCCTCGGGATGTTCATGTAAATATTGAATATTTCTGGAATCATATCTCCCCCTACAAACATCGAGAATTCCACTTAGTTTTTTTAAGGTATCATTAAATTCAAATTCAATAGTTGCAAAGATATCACGCGAAGTATTAAATTCTTTTCTTTCGATATAATAACGAATTAAATAAGAGGCCGCATCTTTATTTCCAGCAGATATACACAATTTCATGTATTCAATTGCCTTTCCAATATCGGTTTGTTGATTAAATAATTCAATAGCAGCTGGATATAAGGCATCTGGATAATTTGCTTGGGCTGCTTCAAGAAGGAATTTAAAATCTTTTGTTGTCAAATACATTAAATAATTTGCCTCAGGTAGTGGCAACGACTTTTGTAATAAATTAATATATTCGTCGGTTGCTTGAAAATTTTCTTTGTTTAAATCATCCCTATTAAATAATGTTTTTGCCAATACCAATGAGGCATATGGATTTCCACTTTCAGAACTTTTCTTATAAAAGTTGATTGAATTATCATCAATTTTCAACATGTTGTGTGGGCCTTATTGAGTTCATTTTTGAGGTTTGTCTATAAAACTTTTAAGAATTTTTAATTTTTTTTTGTTTTCAACCAAAAACGTTTTTTTGGAAGAAAAAATACTTCATGCAAAAAATGAATGTTGTGCGAACAAAAACAAATGAATGATATTAATTCTACACTCACCTTCTTTTTAACAGTACAAATAATATGATAACAATAATACAAATGATAAAAAGAATGATCAAAGCGGCTAATGTAACTAATACCGACATAACAACACAAAATTCATTTGAACGTTCCACTTTTAAACTGAATGAATCACGCCAATGCGATATAAGAGGAAATGTTTCATTGACATAGTCATCACTCGTATCATCAACACTTGCGGATGCCATTTGTTTAGAAAAATCCTGATAAATAAGGACAGATTGTTGTGGAACCATAGGGTCAATAGGTTCAACCAAAGATGATTTGGATTTTGTTATTGGGTCGGCCATACAAACAGAACACAATGCTTTTTGTGATAGGAACTGAAAACAGTTCCATGGGACTAAAAAACTTTTTTCAATTTTTTTTCGAAACAACTAAAAACTTATGTAAAAAAATTTGAACAAAAAAATATTGGTGATGAGCAATCCCGAAGCAAATATGAATGAACCTAAACAACCCCAAAATGAAATTCAAAAGAAACATCCAATTTTTAAACAATCCACATCCCCAAGATTCAAAATGACTGGAACCTCTCCATTATTTCAAAACTTAGAGTTTGTTTGCAATGAATTTCAAAATTATGGATTAATTTCATAGATACAACCACATGACAAGAGATTTGCAAGAGAAATATGGAAGTGGATTAAAATTTAAAACTGATTTAAAAGAAAATGATATTGGTGTGAGTGAAGCCTTGAATATTTTGGTAACAATGATTGTTTGTGGTGCTGCTCTTGGTTTCATTGGTTATGGCTATGGGGGACCAATTTATGCAGGACTCGGCGGTGCAATTGGAATATTTATTGGCATGATTGTTGATACATTACTTGTCATTATTTATTCGAATAAATTATCGAAAGCTAACCCCCACCCAAAAACACGAATAACCCCAACCGTTGTTTCATCAGACCCCTCCCAACATAAAAAAGTTGATTAATTCAAAAATTTAGATTGAAAAAAAGTACTAAAACAACGCTTTAACAAATTCTTTATGTCAATCAATTCAAATAGTTTTGGAATTGCTAAAGGATTAGCATCAATTTAATAATACTGAAAGTAATTTTACAAAAATAACAAACTTGTTGCAAATGTTTCGCTTGTTCTGTTTTTTGACAAGTAATAAATGATTTTAGCGTAATTTTCAAAGCAACTTTAACATCTTCTGTTGTTACAACACCTCTCAGATGTATTTTTGCATGAGCCTCGGAAAGTCTGTTAATGGCTTCTATTTGACGTGCTGTAACTTGTCCAGTATGATATTTGTCACAACATCTTCTCATTTCGATATAGACTTGTTGAATCATTTGAGAACCAATTGTTCCACTCCATTTTGGATGACAATTCTGACGCGCATACGCAATGTATTTTTTTAATAGGACATGAGGAATAATATCAGTTCTATTCATTACTGGGGCGATTGATTCTCTTTTTTGTGAGGCTTGTGGATGGTTTGAAGAATGTGATTCAACAACGAATTGTGCCAATTTGTAATCTTTCTCAAAATCAACAACATCCCTTACAATCATGATCAAATCAAACCGTGAAATAATTGGTTCAGTTAAATTGACGTTTTGGTTTAAATTTTTATTTGGATTATATTTACCTGTTTTGGGGTTTGCAGCGGCAATAACTGAACACCTTGCCTTTAAACTTGTAACTATCCCAGCTTTGGAAATAGAAATGGATTGTTGCTCCATTGCTTCATGAATGGATGTTCTATCTTGGTCATCCATTTTATCAAATTCATCAATTAAACAAACACCTTCATCAGCCAAAACTAGAGCTCCTCCTTCCAATGCCCATTCTCCACTCATATTATCTTTTTTAACTGCAGCAGTTAAACCAACGGCAGTACTGCCCCTTCCTGTTGTAAAAACAGCTCTTGGAGCTAATTTTTGAGAATATTTTAATAATTGTGATTTGGCAGTTCCGGGATCTCCAAGTAATAAAACATTGATATCTCCTCTTGTTCTATGATTTCCTTTTTCAACCAGTATTCTTTGTTCACCACCAAACAAAGCTAATGCTATTGCCGCCTTTGAGGCATCATGCCCATAAATTGCAGGGGCGATAGAATTAATAATGATTTGAAATATCTGAGGATTATTTGCAAGTCTTCGAATTTCTTGTTCTTCTTCATGAGTAATTGTGGTAGAAATAACATCACCACTTCTCTTTTCAATTGTGTTTGCCTCAATAACAGTACAAAATACAGGAAATCCAAAATTTCTATTAAGTCCAGTTTCGTAATTATGAATATACATCCCAGTGACATCAATTTCTTCACCCGGTTGTGCTTTATCAATTAAATCTCCTAATAAAATTACATCTTTTGTTCTTGGAACATTTCCAGCAGTAACACTGCTTGGGGGTTCTTGAATTGTAATTTTTTGATAATTTTGATAAATGGTATTTTGAATATCTATTGTAAAAGGTCCCTTTGATTGACAAACAGTGCATACCTGGAGTTGTGGTACTTTATTTAATTCTTTATTGATAAAATATGGCCCTAATTTGGCTTGGCAAACGGAACATATATATTTAACTGCTTTTAATTGTGGGAAAATGGCAGTAACCCTTGTAACTATTCCAACAACACGAACAAGAGTGTTAACATGACAATGCCTCAAGTCTCTAATTGCTGTTCTTGTTGTATAATCAATTATTCTTACGTTAATAAATTTTTTTATGTCTTGATAATCGGGATAAAGTTGTAATGTTGCTTGGGTTGCTGCTTCAGAAAATATTGGAATAACACTTGATGGACACAAAACAACCCATTGCGCCAATAATTTCGACGCTTTTGCTAAGTGAAGAAAACTAATATCCAAACTTCCTGAATTTCTACTTACCATTTTCCTTATCGCCATTATATACACTACATTTTTAGATGTCTCTGTTTCCACATAATACAATAAAAAATTTTTTAATGTTTCAATCAATAAATCATGTACATCTTCTTTAAGTAAAGCATCTTTTATTCTTTCTTTTGTATACATTTGTAATTTATTTTCTGCTTCACTCATCATCATTTGTAATTGTTGAATTGGCATTTTTACAATTTCTCTTTGTTTAAACCTTTCTTTAACTTCTTCCTCATTCAATCCAAATTGAGGTTCAACAATGTCTGTGTCTTGTTTCATTGTTAATTTTTCAATTTCACTTCTCCTTCTTTTTTGTTGTTCAAGTAATAAATTAAATTGTTCCCCACTCGTGTCTTCATCTTCATCATCAAGAACTTTTTTCAACATTTCATTCCTCCTTTCTATTTCCTCATCCGCTTTTCTTCTTGCTTCAAACTCATCAACTTCAACCTCTTCAATTTCATTGTTAATTAAATTGGGATCATCGTAATCACTTTCTTCACTTCTTTCATAGTCTTCTTCCATTAATTTCGGATTGAACAAATCTTCTCCATCGTCATCTGATGATCCAGATTGATCTATTTCATCAATACCCTTTGCAATTCCAATTTCTTTTTCATATTCGTTATCTTCCAAATCACCTCCTATGTCATCATCGAAACCCCCATCTTCGTTTTTTTGTGGGACGTGATCGTTAAGTTCGCCGATAATATCATTTTCTTCCAATATGTCATTGATTTCGTTTTCTCCTAATTCGTAATCATCTTGGTTTTGTTGTTCATTATCTTTTTCTTTTGGACCTTCACCTGAATCACTCATTAAACGATGTTTCAAATTTTTTAGTTCTTTTTTAAAACAAGGCGTGTTCAAAAAAAATTTTGATTCAATCACAAAAAAAAGTTTGCCAAAAGCAACAAATAAAAACTCAATTTTCTTTTTTCTCTTTTCTTTTTTTTTCGAAAACAAACAGCAAAAATATTACGACAAACACTTTTCGTTTAAAAAAAATAAATTTATAGTTCGGGACGTAAAGGTGAATAGAACTTCATGGAACCAAGAGAACGTTCTATTCGAAGCATAAAAGAAAAAACAAAAAGGGGAGAGGAAAGAAAAAATTAATAAATGAACTAAAAAAGATTAAAAACAAATAAGATGACCCAAGACGCGGTCAAACTCTGTATTATTGGTGATTCCGGTGTTGGAAAAACTTGTATTTCTAGTAGACTTGTTGATGGTACTTTCAAACCAGATGAAAAATCAACTATTGGGGCTTCTTTTGTGACAACAAATATTGAAAATAGCAAAATTGTTATTTGGGATACTGCTGGCCAAGAGAAATACAGATCTATGGTTGGAATGTATTATCGCGGGGCTTCAGGTGCTATTATTGTTTATGACATAACTAGCAGAACCACCTTTACTGATTTGGATGCTTGGCATGCTGATTTAATGAAAACTGCAACTGACGATATTGTGTTATGTATTGTTGGAAATAAATCAGATTTGGAAGCTTCAAGACAAGTTACCGTCGAAGAAGGAAAGGAGTTTGCGGCCAAGAAGAATGCAATGTTCTATGAAGTTTCCGCCATGAATGGAAAAAGTTTGTTTAAATAATACCCCAAATAACGATTTATTAATTTAAATAGACGTCACCGAACTTTTTACTGACATTACAAGAAAAATCAAATCTTCACAACCACAAAAACCACAAGGGGGATCCTCACAACCAGACAATGTCAATGTTGCCTCTTCCTCTTCACAACCAGCCAAAAAGAAGGGTTTCTGTTAAAACAATAATTAAATTTTTCTTTTCAAACCACAACACCCCTTTCTGCCAAACAACCCACAAAGTAAAAAAATCAATTCAGCAGCATTTGTTTTCGTTGCTCTCTAATTCTGGTTTTAGGAGATGGGTGGATTCATCCCCACGAACTGTTGGTTTCTTTTTTTTAATTAATGTGACCAAATCAGTAAACGCTTTGTCAACATTAACATTTTCTTTGGCCGAAGCCTCCAGAAAAAGGAGTCCATTCCTTCTTGCAAACTGTTCAGCAATTTCTGTTTTAACTTCTCTTTCATAAACCTTATCACTTTTATTCCCAATTAACATAATATCAATATCGCCAGCCTCTTCCCTCAAGCAAGTCACCCATTTTTGTAAAACATTATAGGTTTCTCTTTTTGAAATATCATAAACCAATACCGCCCCATCTGAATTTCTAAAATATTGACGCGTTAAACTTGAAAATCCTTCTTGTCCACAAGTATCCCAAATAATCAATTTGATGGTTTGTTTATCAATTTTAATTACTTTCATTTTCTGATCAACTGCAATACTACCCGCATTAAAATCGAAATATTCTCCTTGCTATCAGTTAAATCTATTTTATTTCAACACTAATTCAAACAAACGATGAATTGAGTTAATATTGATGTTTTTCCAACATAACTTTCCCCAACCATTATTATCTTGAATACAAAATGACTAAACATTATTCATGTGGTGTGAGTTGAAACTAATTACAAACGCATCCCCCATTTTTAATTGAAATTGAAAACCTTTTAAAAAGATCGATTTTCGTTAAAAATTCAGAAAAAATGAACAAAAATGAATTTCGAAATATTTTTTTTCAGCCAACCGACAAAGCCCTTTTTCTGGTTGTCCACAAGTTTGGAACGTAAAATTTGTTGAATTGTTTCGTTGTTAAAACTGTGACATCACGCTTCCTGTATTTGGAAGGAAAAAATAAAAAAGGATGTGTTTTTTACTGAAAAAGGCATAATTGAAAAGCAGCAATGAACACCTCCGAATTGCTTATTACCATCACCATTTGTGGGGGAGAAGATACTGGCAAAACTGCTCTCATTACAAGATATTTGAGGGATGAATTCACAGAAGAGAAGGCGGGGTGTATGGAAAGTGTTTGTTTTTTATCATTTCACACCCCCTTTTTAATCAAATATTAATAAGAAGAAACAAATTAAATTAAATATCGATGGGTTCCCATTAAATGTTAATATTACCGAGAGAGAAAACATATCTTTTCAAAAAACCGCAAGTACAGATGCCGCCTCAAGGGGTGATATCATGTTTTATTTGTATAACTCCACTGACAGAGAATCTTTTGAAAACACAATGAATATTTTTTCTTATTTTTCAAGAATAAATGATTCTGCCGTTATTTATCTTGTGGCAAGCCACACTGACTCAGGGAAAAGAGCAGTTTCAATGTCCGAAGGAAAGGCCTCTGTTAATAATCAAGGCGGGTTTTATGCTGAAGTTAGCTCAAAAACAGGGGATGGAGTAAAAGAACTTTTTGAAACGGCGATTCATAACTACCTCACATCAAAACTACCGTTTGTTTTTCTTTAATTGCAGGATGTCTGTTTCTTATTTGTAGTAAAATAAGGGATAAGGTTGAGAGGTTTAAAACAACGAATAAATCGTCAATAAAAAAACAAAAAAAAAGCAAAAGTGAAGGAACAAAAAAAAGTTGTTTGCTTTTGTAGGGCCCAATAAATTGCACAATATTAAATAATTGAAAAACTTTTTCTTGTTTAATTTGGAGTTAAATATGTCATGCCCCTCCCAATTAATTCTATTTATTTTTTTTTCAAACTCTTTACAACTCACCCCCAGCATTTGAAACGTCTCGAAAACAATCCTTGTTTTTAAACTTTTTTATTGATTTCCTTGGAATTATTTCCTCACTTGAGGATTCCTCCCAGCAATTATTGTCATAACCATAATAATCCAAAATTCGAACGTGCTTTTTTTCTTTTTCTCCAAATTTCACACCATTTTCATCGCGAATGAACTCACATTTAAATTTAACGGTGTCACCTTTTTTTTCGACGACAGTAGTCTTACCCTTTTTTAATTCACATTTTTTATTTTGTCCCACCCTCATGGGAATGGCTTCCTCACTTTTTTCTTCTTCCTCTTTCCGTAGTCGCCTCTTTTCTCTTTTTTCTTCCTTTCTTTTTCGTTCAATTCTATCAAATTCCTTTTCTGTTTCTGTTTTTATTTTTATTGTTTCAACACTGTCGGAATCTTCACTTTCACAGTACCGGTATTTCAAAAAAATCTTTTCTTCGCTTACAAAACTATTGTCCTCATCATTCTGTTCCTTGCTCGAAACTTCTTTCTTGAACGTTTTGCTCATTTAATTTATCCAGTTTCGGGGTTTCGAAAACAAAAAACGCTGCGATTTATGTTATTTATTTGAACTGCCCAGCCCATTGTTTTGGGTTATCTGAGTCATAACTATTCTGCCATTCGCTGAAATGTTTAAAAAACAATGGAAACATAAAAATAATCAATCAATTTGAAACAAAACTTATTTTTAAATAAAATGTGTGTGTTGACAATTCCCATCGTGCTTTTCCATATTTACCAGTTTCTTCATCCATCTCAACTTCCATATTTGGTATTTTGAAAGCAATTGATTGATATGGCTCTGCAGCAATAATTAAATATTGATATTTGTTGTCGGGTTGTTCAACATGTTGTTCATACGCACCCATTATTTTGAAAAGGGGAATAATGCCTTTGGCGATATCAGGAAAATTAACAGTTATCGAAATATATTTCTTTCCACTGACAGGATCAATTTGTTTTGTTAACGAATAACCAGGCGTTCCTATTTTTTCAAAGTATTTAATTTGTGGATTATGCGCACGGGTTTCATTATCAATTAAATCAAAACTTTTCATTTCTTTCATTTCTCTTGCTCTTAAATTTTGTTGATGTCGTTTCCCTTGGGTATGTGCCAAATAATTTGCTTCTGTTAAATGAGTTGTCAAACACAATTTACACTGATATGTGCCAACATGTGTTTTATAGAAATATGGGTCTTTGCTTAAATCTATTCTTTCGAGCGCGAGTTGTTTTAATCTTTCTCTCCTTGCCGCAGCTGTTTCTGCGGCTGTTGCCAACCCTCCACTCCCAGGTTTACTCCCATGTTCCCTTCCAAACATATTGTTATTTGTGTTTTTTTAGTTTTTTATTTTTGATGTTTTTTGTTTTTCCGACGGTTTAATCTTAATAATACTCCCAAAACAAGTTGTTATGTCCAATTTGAAACATAGAAATTATGATCACAAATGTTTGCACTTATTTTGTTGAGAACCGTTGGGCTAATACTTAGGTAGCATTGGCAAAATTGAAAAATTACAACATGAAAATGAAAGTGTTAGTGCTTTGTTAAAGGTTTGTTTTGAAAGAAAATAATTCACCAATTAAAAAGTAGAAAATACTTGTTGCTTTGGGGGTGGTACTGTCAATAATAAAGATATTTGGGTTATTACTTAATATTATACCGATAGAGATCCAGTTTTCTACAAGAATTGTTGGTGATTCGCTGTCTTTCATATTATTTAACCTAACAACAACTATTTGGCCACACAAAAAACGATATGGGGCCGAAAGATATGTGCATCCCAAGGGAGTATTATTAGTAACTCTTGCGCTAATGTTAATGTTTGTGCCTTTTGTAGCCATTACAACAAATCTCTACTTCTTTGGGATGAACATATTGTTCTCAATTGTTGTTTTGTATTGCATTGGGGATATTGAGTCTTCAGAAGCAGCAATAAAATCATTCTTCAATGATTACGTATTCCAAAACTAAAATAATTTTGGTTTGAGATTATTGAAATTATTAGATCGGCTTTGTGTTTTTCCTGGCGATTGTTTTACTTTTGGCAGCACAAAAGATGGTTCGTTTCGGTTCTTTAGAAAAATCTATTCCAAAAAACATAGTGCCAACTATTTTTTAGATCCAAAAACGCCAAGAAAAAAATGAAAAAAAAAATAAATAGAAACGCCTACAAATTTCTTTTTGTTTTTTTTAAGAAGGAGATTGAAGATGATTTTGGATCTCAAATTTCAATGAGTGACCATCCAAACTTTGCAAAGCTTAAAAAAACCCAAGTCGGACAATTAAAACCTTCTGTAAAAGAGGGGTATCTCGTTAAAAAAGGAGCAGATTTTCACACTTGGAAAAAAAGATGGTTCGTAATGAAAGATCAATACATTTGGTATTTCCCAAAGAACACTGGAAGTGCACAACCAAAGGGTGTTATTGAGTTAGACGGTAATTCATCTGCTGTACTTGTTCTGGACCAAAAGAAACCAACGATTGTCGTTAAATCAGTTCACAGAACCCAAGAAATTAATGCTGATACAGTGGAAGACGCAAAATCATGGGTTGATGCCATTAATAATCACGTCAAAAGCCTTGGTCCACAAACCACTCAACAACCCAATCCCACTCAACAACCAACAACTGCCCAACAACCAAGCAATACCCCTGCCCAACAACCCGTTGAAAATGAAAATGCCTCAGCCCCATTACCATGGACACAAGTTCAACAAAGAATTCAAGCAGAAGAAGGACATTGGGATCCAGCCAAAATTAAAGAATTCATGGTTACTTTGGGTAAAGTCACTTGTGATCAATATTTGTATTCCATTATGCAATTAGTTCTCTTGAATTGGCAAGATGACGCTATCGCAGCATTTTGGTGGGACGATTTCTGTGATGGTGATTTAGAAGATTTGGAAACTGTTGTTGCTGGTCTCCAAGGTGATTCAACTGTTGCAATTGGCAGTGATGGTAAAAATCTTCCGCCAAACGAAACTGTATTTGTTTTAGGAAGGGATGAAAATGGAGCAAAAAGACTTGCTAATATCTATCAATGGGTTGTCAAACGTGAAGAATTCAATTGGAGCGAAGTGACAAGATGTGTTTTAAGTGCAATTGGAAATTGGGGATTGAAAACCAATGAACCTTTCTTTGAAGTGTTCGTCAATGAAATTGTTAAAAACTGGAGTGCCTCAGAAATTGCGGCATTTGTTAGTTATATTGCCACTTATGCCAAGAAAAATGAGGATGTCGCTTGGGAAAATTGGCCAACGCACGTTGTTTCCTTCTTCAAAAAGTTTGTTTGTCCTGTTTATTTTAATTTATTTATTAATCTATAGAATGTCCGCTGGTTGGGACGCCGAAAAGAAAAAATCTTTCTTGAATATTGTTACTGTAATGTGGGATTGGCCAAAAGAAAGTATTCAAAGACTTAACAATGTCTTGCATGACAGTGAATAAAAGGGTCGATTCTTTAATTTTCATTTTTTAGGGGATTCCTGTTTTGTTTTTCAAAAGAAAAATTGTTGGAAACTAAAAAAATAAAAAAACTAATTATTATTTCGTGCCAAAACATGACATATAACAGGTGTGGCATTACGGCCTTGACAGAAGGAAAGTCTCGATTTTTGGAAATACAAACAGATAGAACATCTTATTTACTTGGTGATGTCGTTCTTGTTACTGTTAATGCAAAAATGGATCATATGCCTCAGTATGACGGTATTCTTTTGTTGGTTTCGTGTGTTGGAACAATCAGCAGATGTTACAGTGATGTCAAAATGCCCCCAAACCATAAAATAATATCTAAAACATACTTTGAAATGAAAAATGATTTCCCCCATCAAAACTATCCATTATCATATAGCTTTTCGTTGCCATCCTCATCTCCTTTTACAGGAGATGAGGGTTCTTTTGTTTTAAACAATCCAATTTTGTTTCAACAATTTAAGTTGAACGCAATTCATTCATATAGGTTTGTATTTGTCATTGTGTGTGGCTGTAAAAATATATTGAAATCACAGAATTGATTTGTTTGTAAGACAAGATAAAAAATTGTTTTTGGCGGAACAAAAAGATATTGTTGTAAGGAAAACATTTCAGGATGTCCAGCCCCCTTTGTCCTGGAATTATGAAATCGATAATTTTAAAATTAAAATTACAAGTGATCGCACTTCATATTACCCATTAGAAAATGGTTATTTATTGTTTGAAGTAAATAGTAAAATACAAAGGGCCACTTCTGTTGTTAAAATTACTTTTAACCAAACAATTGACATGAACTTTGATGATCAACCAATAACGATAAAAAAACAAATTCTTCCCGTGATGAATTTGGCGGCGTTCCAACCTTATTATTATGGCAAAAGACCCCTTATTTTTAAACTCCCAGAAGGGTTGCCTCCCTCTCACAACTCCCCATTGTTTAGGCTTGAATATTCAGTTGATATTAGTTTGGATTTATATTACGAAGGGGGAACACAAACACCTTTGAAATTGGCTTTGAAACCAACAATTTTAGCTCCTCCTAGTCTTTGTGGTGCTTGCGCATTTATGCCTTTGATCACCAATGATTTCAATCCGCCAAGCGAAAGTATATTAAGACCATTTTGGCAAGAAGACAAATCAACTGATGTGTGTGGGATATGCGGGACGAGTTTTGGTTTGATAACAAGAAGGCATCACTGCCGAAGGTGTGGCAAAGTGTTTTGTGGGAGTTGTTGTGTCGATAATGTTTTAATGAAAGACCTTGGGTTCGACCGACCCGAAAGAGTTTGTAAAAGTTGTTTTAAATTAATTCAGCCAAATTAGTTTGAGATTTTGAATGGGTTCAAAGCGTTTTCTCAGTTGGCTGTTCGGTTACGTCATTTTTGTTGAACATAGGCCGCTCCTAAAATACATACGGTTTTTTGAAAAAAATGAGAAACAATCAAAAATGCGTCTTAAAATAAACACAGAACCTAAATAAGAAAACAAATGGGTGGAGCAGTTACTTTCGAAAAGGCCATAATTTGATGATTTAGTGACAGTATTTGAGGGTTTTCGAACTGAGATTCTATCAATTAAAGGTTATGGGTTGCTTGGGATCAAAACCAAAAAAGGAGCGAAATAAGCCACAAGAGAACCAGGGTGGTGGCAACAGGACTGAAAACAAAAAGTCAACTGAGGAAAAACTAATTGAAAACAAAACAAACAACTCAAAAGACCAAAACAAACCCAGTGAGGGAACTCACGTTCCAAAAGCTAAAGGAGATCCTCCTGTTCTTGAAGATAGGCCAAATGGAAAGAAGGAAGTAGTTTCGGGAGATAAGAGTATTCTACTCGACGATATTTACAACAAACACTATGCCGCAGTTGACAAAGCAAGGGCAGAAGTTGAAGAAGCGAAACAAGCCTGGTTGTCAGCGAAAGAAAAGAAAGAATCTAATACAAATGAGTTGAATGGAATTTTCCAAGAAAAGAAAACTAATTTGGAAAAGGTTAAAGAAGAGGTGCACAGAGCCGCCTTCAAAGAAGTTCAAATTTATATGGTTGAAGAAGACTCAATTGATTTACATGGACTTCAGATCGAAGGGGCAGTGATGATGATGAAAGAAGAAATTGAGGCAAGAAAAAAAGAAGGGAAAAAGGTATTGAAAATTCAATGTGGTATGGGTCACCATAACACTGTTGGGTTTTCAAAAATAAAGGAAGAAGTTGTGAAAGAACTCAAAGAAATGGGCCAGAAATACAGTGAAGACAAAGAACATGGGTTTGTCAATGTCGAATTCTAAACTATGGAAGTGATAATTGAGGAGTTAAAACCTAAAATTTCAATTTGTCTTATTTGAAGAAAAGCAAAAAGGAGTTGGTGATCCAAAAAATAGGGTAACCGATAATAAATTGAAACAAACTCAGTTAAAAAAGATAACATTTTGATTTTTTGGCTGGTTTTTTATCTTCAACTGGAATGGACTCAGTATCATCAACAGCACACGTCTCTGCCACCTCGAAGGCCATACATTTTAATGCCTCTTTGCATCCATCTCCAGTTTTAGCTGAACACACATAGTAACTTTTATAAGATTTGTCATTCACGAATTCATCGGCCTCCTCTTTAGGGATTTTAACGTCATTTAAATCACCTTTGTTTCCAATCAAAACAACAACACACTTTGGAGAAGCATAATAAGTAATATCCCTGGCCCAATTTGTTAGGTTTTTAAAAGAAGTTTCATCACTTAAATCGAATACTAAGAAAATACCACACGACTTTCTGTAAAAAGAAGAAGTTAAAATCCTGAATCTTTCCTGGCCTGCTGTGTCGTAAATTTCCAATTTTATACTTTTCATTTTAGTGCACTCGGGAATATCCACATCAATTGTTTTAAAATTAGTTGAAGTAGTTGGTTCTTGATCGTCAAATTTATCTTCAGTAAATCTTGTCAAAAGGCACGTTTTCCCAACGCCAGCCTCCCCAATAACCAAAATTTTAAAATTTGTTGAAGTTGGATTTTTGCTATTGTGTTAATATTTCATTTAGATGACAAATAATCAATATATATGAATAAAAACCACACACTCGTACTGCATAAGCTTTGTCAGAACTCAGATTTCTCGTTTTTTTTCTTTAGTTTTAACCTTTTTTTTTCTTCAAATTCTTTTAGATTTTTAAAAATTAAAACGGGTTGGGTGTGTTTGCGAAAAGAGATATTTTTTGTTGGTGAGCAATCTTTGGTGACAGTAGATCTCATTATTCAAAATGTGTGATACCAACAAAGAAGAAAAACAATGCCTTTGGAATGTTGATGAAGAAGAAAAATCGCCTCAATTGCCAAAGTCTCTTCAAAAAGACAAAGTGAAAAGAGCCAAAAAACAAACCAAACAATCAAAAAAAATCGCCAAAGAAGCCAAAAAACAACAAAGGGATGAGGTCAAAAAAGCAAAAAAGGCGTTAAAGGAAAGTAAGAAGGCTGAAAAGCAAACAAAAAAGGAAGCAAAAAAGGAGTTGAGAGAGGAAAAGGAAATGACAAAGGGGATAAACAAAGCAGATAAGAAAGAAGCTAAAATTTCATCAAAAGCAGTAAAGGTAGTTCAACAAAACGCTAAAAGGGCTGACTTGTATTGCCTTCAATAGCAAATGGTTTTTGATTTTTAAATTTTAGTTTAAGTGTTTTATTGTTTTAGGGATTTCAGGAACTAAAAAAATGATGAGCCAACCAACATCACAACAACAAATCAACTTCCAACAAGACCATTACATCGTACATACAAGTAAATCTGGTTATTTGGCGCAAAGCATCAGTGCCGTTTTAAATTACCCGATTATTCCTGTTGTTCACAAAAGATTTAGTGACGGTGAATATTATTACAGAATTAATATTCCAGAAAGAACAACATTAGTTGGACGTGATGTTGTTGTTGTTAGCTCTATTGTTGATGATCAAGAACTTCTTGAAGTTGTTCGTATTGGAGGTGAATTGGCCGAGTTGGGAACAAAAAGAAGAATTTTTGTGATTCCTTATTTAATGTATTCCACAATGGAAAGAGCTGTTCACCCAGGGGAAGTTGTTACTTGCAAATCAACGGTCAGAATGTTATGTGGTATTCCATCCTCAGGACTTGGAAACTTATTTATGTTAATGGATCTCCATACTTCTGGAATTATTCATTACTTTGAGGGAACAGTTCAAGCAATGGAATTGTATGCGGAATCAACTCTTGAACAAACAATCGCAGAAAACATTGATTTCAGTGAACCCGTTATATTTGGCTCAGCAGATTTAGGAAGGCCTCTGTGGGTTGAAACCTTTGCAAATCATTTTGGAGTTGGAATAGCATTTATCAGAAAGAGTAGATCATTTGAAGATACCCATGTTGTTGGAGAACCTATTGGAGATGTGAAAGGTAAACATGTTGTTATTTACGATGACCTTACTCGTTCGGCAGGTTCATTAATAAAGGCATGTGATGCTTATCTTCAAAACGGAGCAACGAAAGTCACTGCTGTCGTGACTCACCTTTCGTTGATTGATGAGAAAGTTGTTCAAAAAGTTATTGATTCCAAGCTTGACCGGGTTATTGCCACCAACAGTAATGTTCGTTCCCAAATGGATGTTGTTAAGAATAGTAAGAAATTTATTATATGCGATATTGCACCGATTTTTGCAAAACAGATTAAGGCCTGTCTTTCTTCAACCAACTAGTAATTGAACAAAGATTTAAAACATGTTTAATTGTTACAAAATCAATTATTTATTTCCCAGTTTTTGGCAAAAGAAACAGTCAACGTTTTTCCAAATAATTCAGCTTTATTCATGTTCAGCACTGCCTGAATTGCATCATCCCCTTCTTCGAATGTAACAAATCCATATCCTTTATTTATTTTTCCGCTGTCTTTTGGTAATTCAACATCAGCGATTTCCCCAAAAGGCAAAAACGCTTCGTACAACAACTGTTCATCGACGAAATCACCAAGCCCATACACATAAACCCGTTTTTCCTCACCCATTAACATTTTTAGATTTAAAAAACAAAAAAGAATAAAAATTAATATTTAGTCCATTTCGTGTCGTCTTTTGTCCAATAATCCTTTTCCTATGGTCAAGTTGTTTACAAAAGAAAGGAAATATTTCTTGATTCTTGAAATTTCTTCGATTTTTTCATCTTCAGGATCTCCAAGTATATAAAGATCAACTGTTTTTTTGCACGTAATTTGTACTTTTGACAGCCCATCAAATAATTCAATATATTTGCCAATAGTCGAAGAAACTGCCTCATCCACATCGTCAATCAAAAACGTTTTAGCAACATCACATAATTTCCATTTATCATCACATAAAACTCGGTATAATGTCTTTTTTATTTCTTCTTGGGTGGTGTGATCAAAAATTTCATTATTTTTTTGGCTTTCTTGTATATGCACATTAAATTCTTCTAATTGATCATTAACTCTTGAGGCATATTCGATGGCTTTTTCAATGGGAGTTAATGTGACAAGTCGTCTTTTCTCCACAACAACTCTTCTTTGAGACGAGGGCAATCTTGACTTTGTTGAGATAACAAGTCTTTTTACTCCAATTTGAAGTAGGGGAATCGTGTCAAGAATTATTGTTGATTCCCCATTTGCCGAGAAAGTGGATACAGACGAAGAACCATCTTTTTTATTTTCTCTTTGATTTGAATATAAAACGTCTCTTTCATAAACGAATTGATTGGCTGGAGTAAAGTGAGTTGGTTTTTCGGCAACAACTTTCCCATCAATATACAGATAAACTTGTTGGATAACAATTTTTTCACCATTGTCATCTGTTGGAGTTTCAACGATTTTCACTCTTTGGGCGATTGGTGTTTTTTTAATGTCGGCAACAAATTCTTCATACTTTAAGAATGAACTATAGATGTAATGTGAGGGTTTATCTTTTCCGTTTGATGGTCTGTTCAAAGAAAAGTGTACATGGTAGAAGTTCATTGGAGAAGATTTGCTTGACATTTTTTGACACACTTTTGTTAAAGTGTCATGGACTTTCGCCAATTCACTTATGTTGAAGGAGCAACGATAATATGGCAATAAAAAGCAACACATTTGATGAGCAAACCATTGTTCACTTAATTCAAAGTCTCCAACAGCCAACCATGCATGTTTTATCATTGTTTCAAATGAACAATTGGAATAATTCGCAACTAGTTGTATATCAGCACTTTTCAAAACGTCTTGGAATAATTCTTCAATAACAGAAAAATCAAATAAATCCAAATTATTTCCTTGTTGAGAATCTCTTAAAATGCAATAGATATAATTCATACACACAACTTCACAAATTCCCGCAATACCATATCTATTATTTTTTCTATTTATTTCAGCAGATCTTTCAACCCATGTTAAAAACAACATTGGGGCATTGACATATTTTTCCGCATTTGCAGATAGCAATTCAAGTAATTCATCAATATCATTTATATTTCCTTTCCCATTTTTTTTCTCATACTTCCATAAATCTTTTTGACGAGTGAAAATATCTTTTGCTGTCTTGTCGGTGTTAACAATTTCTTCATTAAATTGTTTTGTTAAATATAAACTATTATCAATAATTGATGTAATTCGATAACTATTCTTTTCATCCAAGAAGAATGAATACAATTCATTTTCGAGTTGTGTTTTTCTCATCTCTTCGTCGCTAAGTTGTGTTTCTTCAACTTTCACAACTTCTCCTCCAACTTGTTTTTTGCCCAATTTATATTCTTTAATTTCTTTTTTAATACTGTTTATCGAAATTGGGATTTTTGGATGTTCACAATACTTTACAATTTCGGGGATTTGTTTCAAAGCGAGGTCATCAAGAGTGGAAACGATTCGAGTTAATGTTTCAACATTATTTTCTGATACTTTTTCTCCATATGTTGTTGTTAATAACTTAAATGAGTCGGCAAATTCACGTCTTTGAAGTTCGAAACCTTTTTCCAAATTCGATTTCTTTTCGTAACCCTCTTCATAATCAATTAACCAATTAATGTCTTGGTTTATTCCTTTTGTTTCTTTAGAAACATATTTATCCAAGATAAGTTTATACCAATTCATTCCAAATGCATCTTCTTGTATTCCATGATCAACAGTACATATTGAGTTTTTTGAAAGGTCGATCATATCAAATCCTTTTATTCTCAAACAACCGTTTTTCTGCAAATCTTTTTTAAATTTGACCAGCAGTGATTCTTTTTCTTGAATTATTTTGTTATAATTCTCGAGAGTTAAATTCATTTTTTCGCAAATATCCAAATCGAATTTATTTGACTTCATTTGATTCGCAATAACATCCATAATAAACATTAATTCAGTTCGTTCACTAATTCTAAGACCTTTTAAAAACAGAGACATTTCTATCCAACTGTAGGTTCTGAATGCTGCCCTCGCAAATGTTTCTTGTTCAACCCTAAGTTTTGAAGCAAGAACAACTTCCTTTTCATTCACAACTACTCTCAACATTAACCCTTCAATAACAGAGTTTAATTCAATTTCCTTTTTCAATATACTTTCCCAAAAAAAGAAAAATGATTCCCAAGGGGCCATAAACCCAGAGAATTCTCCTTGTCTTTGGTTTCTTCTTGTTCTCATGTCTTTTGTTACCTCTTCTAAATTTTTTAATTCCAAAATCCTTGCTGAAAAGTATTTCACACTGACTGGGCCATGTAGTAATGATTTACTTATTGCATTGCTGTTAGTTTTGATGATCCTTGCGTTTTCTGAATTCAATGAATCAATCTCAATTCTTTTTTGTTCGTAATTCTTTCGCACTTCGATGATGTGCTGAATTTTTGATATTTGTTCTTCTAATAACTCCACTACCATCTTAACCATTTTCTTCATTTCTTCTATGGTAATTGGGAATAATGGATTTATTTCTCCAATTCCATTGCACGCCGTTTCGTATTCGTCCAACATTTTAGTACTTTCTTCATTGGCTTGACAAATTTTTGTTGCTATTTGTCGATGGATTTCTTTTAATTTGTCGTCTTGTATTTCTTCTTCGAAATAATATTGCAAGAAACTTGATTTTCTTGCCCATTCAAAAATACGCTCCCCAATTGATTTAGCTTTAATGCAATTGTCGTGGCGAATCTTAAATCCGAGTTGTTCATTTTTCGTTCTCTTTTTTTTGATATTATACTCTTCACAGAATATGTCATAATCTTTGGAAACAGAATTGATAAGCTCCAACGAAAATTCTCTGAGTTTCCCAGTAAATCTTGTCGCACAAAAATGTGCCATTTTTTCGAGTAAAGTTCTGTCAAAGGGAACTGAATCAAACACATCATTGTAATATCCTTGCAAAAAAGAAGTATTATTGCATGCGAGCGTTGATGGCACTAATTCTCCAGCACGAAATCCTTCAAATGCTATTTGAATGGACCTTTTTAAAAACCCGCACACATCACTAAAAGAACCAATTGATACGCCATTTGAAAGTGATTTAAGTCTTTCAATCCAGACATAATCGCCATACACATTGGAATTCGCAAGAGAAATTGCATTCTTCAATGCAACATCGTTTAATTCAACAAATTGTGATGAAATGGTTGATATTGTTGAAATGCAATTTTCGAGACGTTTAACGTGATGGTATTCCCATTGTGCGATAAGCCCTACAATATTTGAAGATGTTAACGATGTTTTATTGGTCAATAAAAATTCTGATTTCAAAGACAAAAACAATAATTTTGATGAGAAATCGTTTAATAAGTCCTCGTCGCTATTCCCCATTTTCAACAAAGATTTTAATATACACTGCGATAAATCTTCTGATTTTAAAATAACTGCAGAATGTGAAACAATTAACATAAACATAAAATCAACAATTGGGAGTGTGACAACACCATTCAAAGGAGTTTCAATAATAACGGCTTCCAATAATTTTGAAAGAACACTTTCGATGTCTGTTCCAACAAAATCTCTTTTGTACAACAACATGTCAATGCTATCCATAACGGTTCTAAGGATGGTTCTTAGAAGGAAATGTTGTAATACGACCATTGCCATTTTTTCTTTTCTTAATTTTTGACTTTCATCCGAACTTACATCACTCAAATCGGTCATTGCCTCTGATTGATTAGCATTTCCAAGTTTTTTCTTCGTTGGTTTTAATGTTTCAGCAATTTTCAGTGTGAACCCAACAAATTTTGATGGTTTTTTGGTTTTAGGCCTCACATTTTCATCAGTCGAAGGTTTGGGGCTGACGGTTGGTGAAATTTGCGAATTTGACATTGCCTTCATATATTCCACACTCGAAACAATTTCCGCAGATTCCTTGGTAAAGGATCTTCTTCCTTTGGATGGTTTTGTATTTTTCTGACCGTGGAATGAATGTTGCTCATTGGAGGCCAATGTCCCTCTTCTTTTAGAAAGGTGATAAGCAGTATCTAGAATACCGAGTTGAGAAGAATATTCATCATTAAAATCAACACGAACAATCCTACTATTGAAAATTGGAATTGGTAAAACCTCTATTGAAGAACCTTTTAAGATCATGCCAATAAGTTGTAATCTTGCGCTGTCATAACCAACATTAATATTATGCTTCTTTGGGCCCATTATCGAAATGAAACGAATTGCACTTGTTAAATGGAACAATAAATCACAAATACGAGTTGAAACTTCTTTTTCAAAATATAGAAGCATTGTTTCTTTTTCGACATTTTTCAACACCCAAATCAGTGAAGAGAAAAAGACTTTCCAGACAAATAATAGTTCATAGTCATCACCAGTCCATTTTGACGATTCTTTTTGTAATAAACCATACGGCACATTCGAATTATTTTCAAAAAAGGTTTTCTCTTCAATTGCGTATGAAATCAAAGGGAATAGTAGTGAAGCGATTTGTTGTTTTAAATTGTCGTAATGCTTAAAAGTGTCATATTTCTGAATTAAAGAACCAATTGACAGTATTGCCATTTTTGATACGACAAATTTCAAAGTTTTTGTCGCTGAATCCCCATCAACTTCACTCTTTTTGATATCTTTAACAATTAATTTTATGTAATGCCTAATCAGTAACCCATGGAAGAAATGCTCCTTTTCCATAATATCCGGAAGTTCCGCTGTTTCTTTGAAAAGTAATTGTTTTGGGCAATCTTTTTCGTATAAATAATCGAAATCTCTGAGTGCGCTTAAAAAATCAAATCGAAGAAGGTAAGGTAAGTTTACAAATCTTTTATTATCAGATCGCGTTTCTGAAATTGGCAGACAAACAACATTTAAATATTTTTCGATAATTTCTGCAACTTTTCCAATTCTCCATAAATACAACATTGATCTCATAAAATCAGCAAAATAGGTGTTTGCGTGAACGAGAGAAACTAATTGTGGTGTTATACGATTTTGGTTCAACACCATCCATCCTCCAAAACTATCGGCAATAACGTATAAATTGTCTTCCAATTGCTTTGCCAAAGCCCCGGAATAAAGAATACTTTCTTCAATTCCAGCGGCCCTTTTTGTTTGTAAATAAGCCACAACTGATTTTTCTACCAATCCAAGGAAAAACCAAAGTAAATCAAATATTTTATGGGAGTCATTGAACGATTGCAATACTCCAATAATAATGATTAATACGTAATTTGCAAATTGGAGTGGTTCAATTATTAGTGGATTAAATGTGGTTAAAAACTTTTGGAGTATGGTGTGTTTAGAATTTGGGTACTCAGTCGGACAAACGTAATGCAAAAAATTGATAAGCACCATTACTTTTTTTGGATCACCAGAAACAACTTTAATATTTTGAAATTCTTTTTGTAAAATGGGTGAAATATATTCTAACAACGTTGCCTTGGGGATATTCATAATATTCAGAATGTTGTCTGCTCCTTTAGTTGCGAAATAGTCAAATAACTCCACATGAGATGGGTAACCAGCAGCCAAAGACTTGATGGTTATTTTCATTAAGTTTCCTTTATCGATAAATTCAAGAACGGTTGGGACTCTGACTTGGGGCATTGCATTTGCTAGTCTTAATGAAATGGATTTGTCCCCAATTGGTTTTTCATTGTCATATAATGGAAGAATTGCGAATCGTTGTTTTTCAATCGAGTTTGGGGAATTCACAGAGTATTCAGTAATTGTAAACAATATGCAATAAGACTTTTCGATGGGCGTGGGAAGTTTAATTTTAATTTCGTCATCCATCTTAATTGTTTTCAAAGTTGAATAACTAGCCGAAACAAATTGAGTTTGAAGTGACTCCTTTAATGTTTGTGGATAAAAAACTTTGAAGGAAGAAGTAGGGTCTTTGGCATCAAAGAGACGAGCAGTCACATTAAAAAAATAATGTTTTTTATCTTTACCTAAATTCATTTCATTTAAATAAATAAACAACGAATCTCCATACATATCAAGAGGCATTCGTGATTTTTCTCTTTTTTCCAAATACTCCAATGAATATATGTTCTCGTCTCCCATAACCATTGTTTGATTTCTGCAACAGTCAAACACTTTATATGAAACATTCCATTCCTTTGTTAGTTTGACGACTGTACACTCAAATTTTCCAACTGATATAGGTGCATTTGAAAACATTCCAAACACACCCGATGCGCTTAAATTTTGTGGGCGGTATTGTTCAACAAAAGATTCCCAATCATCTCCTAAAACCAAGTCTCCAGAATATGTTAAAACCTTGGCATCAGTGTGAATATCATTTGACACTCCCAAGCATATAAATTCTGGTTTTTGAATATACTTTACATCTTCATTCTTTTTTGGTTTGATGGCAACGCAACTTGTCGATTTAATTGGAACAGGTGGCTCGCTGAATCTCCCTACTGTTTGAGTGTTTGTTGAAGGAGTTTCAGATGAACGACCAACGGTGGGAGTTGGGGTGACAATGGGTTGGTTATTGGCAGATGACTGTTTCATTGATTGTTTTGTTTTACCGAATTGTTCGTATTGTTTTTTGTAATTTTCAAACAAATTATCACTTTCACGCGCGACTCTGATTACGAAAAATGCATTTTTTATAACTTCTGGGGTACATTCAAACAAAATAAATCCCCTTTGTAGTTCTCCTTCGATTCGGTAAATGCCACAAGTCTCCGTGATCTTCTTTTTTGTTTTTTTATCAAAAAAGAAGAATTGACACAACAAATCCTCATTATTTTCAGTTTCAAACGTTAATTTATTAATACTAATTTTGTAAAGGAAGACATCAGCCTTATCGTCTTTTTTAGAAATTGGCAGATAAGAAATTGAGTCGTCTGGAGATAAAAATTCAAAAATACTTTGATCTTTCGTTCTTAGTGTGTACGGTTCATAAAGGGGAGTAAAATATGTGAATCGTTGGTTCTTTACGTCTGATTTCCCAAGTGCGTCTTGGCTCTGGCTGAATTCAGACATTAAGCTCTTAAATCTATTTGATTGAAAATAAGGGGATGGGATAGATAATTGGTCGAGCGGTTTCATATAATTTGTCATAATAATTGAAGAATCTGAAAAAGGACGACTTACCGCCGCTTGGAATGTGTATCCGGAAATTTTGTTACCAGACTGAATCGAAGACAGGAGTCTTGGTTCGTTTCTTAATTTTGGAAATGGCAGAGAGAACTGATGTTTTTCGTATTCTTTTTCTTGGTTGTAAACACCAAGTTGTTCAAAATCAGTAAACCCGTATTGTTTTTCTAATTCTTCTCTTTTCTTTTTAATGTAAGTATCAACTGCTGGGAAATCTTCGCGGTGGACATGAACTTTATCGGCACCAATAACTTTGTCATTTATAATTTGTTTTACAACATAATCAGGTAAATCAAGTTTGTATTCAGTTCTTATGTACTGCTTAATTTGATATGAGTCAAGATAATTGAGACCTTCATAGTCATATTTATTAAATGTGCAACTAAAACTTGCTTCCCTTTTTTGCTTTTGTTTTCCTTTTGAGGAAGGTGTGGAACTCATTCTTATTTGAATTTTTTAGTTTTTCTCCAAAATACTTTTTTGTTTTACAAAAACAAATTTTTATTTTTTGTTTTTTTCCAAAAAATGAATGACTTCTTGAGTTATGTTAAAAACAACGGAAGCGCAATCCCTGACTTCAATTTCCACACACCACTTGTCCTCAAAACTATTCAACACAAACGGAGACAAACTGTTGTTTAATTAAAGAAGAGCAGCCTTGAGTGCTTTTTTTACGGCCTTTTTAACAGCCTTCTTTGAAGAGGCGAGGGTTGAAGTTAAGAGATCGTCGACTGGATTGAACTTTGATTCAAGATGAACTTCTCTGATCATTCTTTCTTTGTACTCGGCAGGGAATTTGTTGAGGATCTTTTTCATGACGCCAATTATTCTTGTTTTTCTTGCGTGTAAAGAAACGATTTGTGATTTCATTTCATTTATTTTTTCGGCGATTTCCCCTTTTGCCGATGGGAGTGCACTTTCATAGTCGAGTTGGGCATGATCAATTTTGTCATGAATTTGTCTTTCAACGTCGGCAATTTCCTCGTGTTTGGCATCGAGGAGAGACAGTTGTTGTTTGGCTTCATATAAACCTTTGACCCAATTTCCACTGACTGAAACGTCGGCGTAGGCGCATAAAGTGATAAGAACAATGATGAAGGCTTTCATGGTGTGTAGAAAAATATGGTTTATTTTTGAGATGATTCCCATTAAATTTTCGAAATAGCAAAAATGAGAAGAATGAAATACCTGCCTTATCTTTTTTCGACTCAAAACACTTTTGTTATTGTTTTGACTTCTCGACACTATTTTCGGTACGAAAATAACAAAATGACCAAAACTTTTTGTTATTAAAAATAAAACTACAGCACTATTTTCAGTGTAATTGGAATACGTTGGGGCAAAACATCGAACCAAAAAGAAGAACTTCAAAATAATCAATCAATGAGGGTCATCGCTAAGTTCACTTATGAGACTGGGAACAATCAGAATCTTTCTTTCAGAGAAGGAGATGAAATTGAAGTTCTTGAAATAAATTCTGATGGGTTGTGGAAAGGAAGGTTCAACGGAAAGGAAGGAATGTTTCATATTTCTATGGCTAGATTTACTGAACCACCACTGTATTTGTTTGTTCATTTGTGTCAGAGTCATTTGACAATTAACGACTAGGGCTCGTGTGACACAAGAATTTTTATGGGATAATGACGAGTGTATTCCTGCGTTCGAGAATGATGTTGTGTTGGTTTTGAAAGAAACAGATGATGAGTGGAGTTTATGTAAACGTGGCTATAACACTGGGTATTTGCCAACAAAAATCTTGAAAAAAATCGAAATTGACCCAAGCATCAGGCATAATAAACAATCTGCGCGTATGACAATGGGATCAAGTTTGTTTTGATGAATTTAAGAAAAGGGATTGCTAACAATTAGTTCCTCAGCCAACAATATTGCCATGCAGATGTGTCTCAAGATTTGATTTCGTTGCGACTTCAGACAAAGAAGTGTCCTTTTCAGCCGACGACGAGATGATTGCATTGTCAAGCGATCTCAAATGGGTTTATGTCCAACACCCAAGCAATGGATTCGGATATGTTCCAACATCCTATATTATTTTTGAAAAGGAAATATACAATGATATTATTGGACGATACGCATTGGTTATTTTCGACTACAACGGAGACTCTCGTTTCCATTTAAATGCAGTTGCAGGAGACATTGTTTACGTTGAAGAAGTGGTTGGTTCTTGGGCTGTTTGCAAAGTGAATGAGGGAAAATATATAATGCCATTCAGTTATATTTGTTTATTGGAAGAATATGATCAGAAAATGACCGAGGACATGGCATTCGTTTTGGCTGATTTTGTTTCGGAAAGTGAAAATGAAATAAGTGTTGATCGAAACGATTTCGTAACTGTTTTATTGGATGGAGACAAATGGAGCTTGGTTAAAAAGGGCAGTGCGATTGGCTATGTCCCAACGGCGTATCTGTGCGCGTTAAAGGATGGGGAAAATTATGCACTCATTTCACACACTTGCAAGTCAATAAATGAAAGTGGGATTATTGTAAAAGAAAACGATATATGGAGAGTTATTTCTAAAGAGGAAAACAATGTTAAACTGAGCCGGGGAAGCATTGAGGCGATTATTCCTATTTCGTGTTGTGATGTCAGGAAATTTGAAAAACCAATAAAATGGGAGTACGAACAAGGAAAGAAGAGGCTTGAAGAGAATACTTTTGTAAAAGAAAAAGAAATACTAAAGAGAGATGAAGAAGAAAGAGAACAAAGAGAGGTCAGATACAAAGAAAAGAAAAAAGTGGAGCAAAAAGAGTTTTTGAGGCAGACCCTAAAAATGAAGAAAAATAAATCAAATTCTGCTTCGACACCAACCGATTTTTTGGTCGAATTGGAGCGAAAAAAAATGTTGTATGAATCCTCCAAAAGTACGGATGTTGATCTTACCACATTTTCCACTTCCATCAAGAAAGCCATGGTTTTTACAAAACCAACACAAAGGGGAATGAACAATTTCTTGGCCAGACAATACAAATCCCCTCTGACTCGTTCGGACGTCCAGCCGCAAATAGAGACCAAAGACCCATCTGAACCTTCCGAAGAAAAACAAAAAGAACAAACCAAAAATGCGGATTCAATCGAAATTAACAGATTCATCTTCGAAGGATTGGTGGAGGAGAATGAGCAATTAAAACAACAAATAGCAACGATTGAGGCCTCACAAAAGAATTTGTTAAGAATGATTTTTGTTCTGAAGGATGAAGTGAAAAAAGTTCGGGATGAAGCCTCAAACAGCGAGTTGTTGTCCAAAGAACTAGATGAAGCGAAACGGGAACTTGAAGCTCTCAAGAAAAAAATTGAAACAGAATAAATGATCTTTTTTTGGTGGGTTTAAAATTCATTTGTTTGAAAAAATAAAAACGAACTCCGAATTGCTCATTCAAATGCAAAGCACAAAATTAAAAACATTGGTTATTGAAGTCACATTAGAAGAATTGTTTTTTAAAAAACCACTCAGAAAGCAAGTGGTAATTAATGGGGAATCAGTAACATTGAATGTAAAACAATCCCAATTACCTTTGGAGGGTGGCTATTTCACCCAACTCAACAATGAAAGCGTATACATCCTTTTGAAATTGAAAGACCCCGATTACTCTTATGACAAAAAGTGCATTCACACAACCCGTGTTTCTGGAACGACTTTTAGATATGCCGATAACTCGGATATTTATGTTGATCCCAAAAAGGTGGAAGGAGGAAAACTTGTTTTAAAACGAAGTGGAATAGAGGATAGGCCCCTGGTAATTCACGTCAAGCCCGAAAACACAAAAGAGCAAATAAAACAGGATTACAAAGAAAATATGGAAATTGGGGCGTCGTTGGCTGAATTTGAACGATTGTTGCGTGAGAAAGAACAGTATTTACAGGAAGTGAACCCAATGGCCACACCTAAATGATTTCTTTTTGAAAAGTTACCAAATAAACAACAATGTGAAGAAGCAGTCTAATTATTGAAAAACAGGACTCCCAATTAGTCTTCACCCCACTTTTTCATGATGGCTCCATCAGGGGCAGATCCTTCAACCTTCTTCTTTCCAACTTCTTCCCAATTCATATTTAAACAAGTTCCTCCAGATTCCAAAAAGGATTTATTCATTGCTCTTCTTTGTTCCTCAGTGGCATTGGCGTAAAGTTGTTGGAACATGGCATTTGGTCCGCCACCCTCTTTTTCTTCCTCCTTCAATTCCTCCTCAATTTTTTTATCAACAGCAGTCCAATCCTTTCTAAAAATATTCGTGGCAGATTGTTGGTGATGATTGACATTCGATTTGGTGAGGTTTTCCCATTGGCTGTTATCGCTTTTCTTCAACTTTATTTCAATTTTGACGGCTCCGACTCTGTAAGTCGATTGGCTGATAATATATGACCCATACAGATTATCAACGATCTGAGTCAAAATTTCTTCCCCTTTCTTTACCTCGATTGTAACTTGCTCGTCTTCGAAAGTGATTTTCACATCTTCCTTTGGGAGATTTTTCTCAAAGACGTCGATTACAACGAAATCCTTTAATTGATACCAGTCGTAGCGAAGAGACATAACTTTGAAGTTCGACCCCAACAGTTTTCTTTATCAGTCAACGTGGCAATGATTTGGGACAAACACATCAACACTTCACCTTTTGTTTTTCCAAGAAACGAAACTTTAACTTTTTGTTATTTGGAGCAACAGACACTTTTCGAAAAGATGGTTTGTGTCTTTTTGGGAATAAAAGAAAATCTCTTTAAAGTTTTCACTTCGGGTGTGAATGGATGATTACACACTTAATTATTACATCAAAGATGGTTTAAATAAAAGCAAATGGTTGCATTTGGAAAAAGAGAACAAAGAGGTGTTGAGCCATTTCTTCAAAACTCAAAACGTTCGGGTCAATAATAAAAACTTATTTTTTATTAGCCTCCCAACAGAGGAACGCCTGGCTTCAGACCCAACAACGTTACGAAAAAGAGATAAAGTGAATCATTTTGTTTATAATCACATAACCCATTCAAGAATTGCAAACAAAATTCGTTTTACCGCAAGGAAAACGGTTTATTATTTCCAAATAGGAGTTGTTGTTGGCATTTTAATTCTCGTAATTCTTTTTGGTTGTTTTTTCCTATTTTTTACGATAAGACTCTTTGGGCGATTTAACAAAAGTTAACCAACCAAAAATATACCTGTTGAACACAACACCGAGAAAAAAAGTCCAACCAAAAAAATGGTTTTTCTTGACTCGTCACCAAAAAATTAAAATTAACAATCATTTACAATCCCAAACCACTTTACTTCCATTGAACGAAAAGCATTCTGTCCAATGGAGTGTCTATCGAATATTCATTGGATTCATACGCAATGTGAGGCCCAATGTTTCCTTCGCCATCCATTTTTAATTCAAACCAAGAAGAAGAAAAATGAAATAGGAGGCGGGATTGCATTGGATTGATGTTTAGATCAAAATCTTTGGTCATGAATAGTTTTCCACTTGGAAGGATATGGAAAAAGAATGAGGAACGGTCACTCGCCAAAGTCCACAAGAATCTCATGTTTTGGACATCCATTTGTCTTGTCGTGAAAATACCGAAGGTATGGGAATTGGCAAATATCATTGCCATAACCCCTTTTTTTCCTTTAATTTTCGACTCAACACATCGTTCTGTCATTTCATCTTCGTCGCTGTCGAATAGCACACCCCCGATGCTCATCCGTGTTGCATTTTTCAACTCATTCATTGGATTGTATTTGAGTGGCACGCCAATAATGCTTCCCATCTGCCCTTACAAGCCAAGTATTTTTGAGATGCTTTTTAAATTACCACTCAAACTTTTGGTGATCGTTTCAAATCTACCCGTCATCCAAGCAAATTCGGGAATTTTTAACCCAATCCCTCTTCAAAGTCAAAACAATTTTTACGTCAAAAAACTTCGGCAAAATTGTTTTTTTGACCACATGTTGCCTCTTTCTTCATTTACAATTTTTTGCCTTTCCCCAAAAAATTAACTAAAAATAAATTAGTGTGCTGAAACAAATGTGTGTTGTGACTCACAATAAAAATGTAAAACGCTGTTGGCTAGCAAAAATGGCTCTCCGTCGGTTTGGAGAGGAACTTCATAATTCGGTTTCAAGGTAACGACAATGTCTTTCCCTTGTGCCAAAGGCGTTGGGGTTGATATTCCAATTGAAACTGATCCCAATTCAGCCATGTTATGGATGTACATAATTTCAATCATACCGTCATTCATTTGTTGCTCATCAAACCCTTTCACGTTTTTCCAAAGTGTTTGCCCACCGTAACAAGTCAATGTCGACTGGAAAATTATGCAATCCATTTGTGGCAAATCAATTTCTTCGCCATCAACCTCAACAATTATTTTCTTGTGAATGTCCTTGCACGCGTCGTCCAATAAAGCAGTTACGCTCATTGCATACTTTACTTTGTTAATAAATTTCCCACACGGCCCTACCTCTCGTTTTGCGGAAAACGATTGTGCAACAGCAGCGTCTATCCCAATGCTCAAATAATTTGTAAAATGTCTGAAGTCAAAAAACGTGGGATCACCTGGGTATGTTGCCTTTGTTACCTTCCAGCGATCTACTTTCGTTCTTTTTCCATTAATTCTCTTCAGTAACAACTCAATCGGATTTTTCTCAAACTCCGCCAAAGTTGTTGTCGAATTATACCCAAGACTTGTTGATAAGTCATTGCCAGTGCCATAAGGAAGCAGTAAGTATGTTACATACAACCCAAATTGCTCAAGACAGTTTTCTACACTCCCGTCCCCCCCGCATATGACAATAATTGGTTGTTGCTTTCGATTATGGGTTTGTGGAATTATTGAGGACTTATGTGCCAACTCCCCGATGTTAATAAACTGAATGGGATGAAAATAACTTCCAAGCAACGAAATAACTTCTTTTGATCGTTTTCCCCCACTCAGCTCATTGACAATAAAAAAACATGGAGAATCGCATAACTCCCTCAGAACATATCCATTCTTAAAAACGACTTCACTTGGATGTATCATGTATTGTGACAACTCACCGCAGTCACAATCACTTGGTATTCTTCCAATACAACGCTCATGAGCTGATTTATTGCAATATATGCAACGGAAACTTATTCCTTCTGTTCCTGTTATTTGCTTCCTACACCCCATACAAATACCTTTACCGTTTGGAACGAAGTAATGTGTTCGTTTGCCACAATCCAAAGACAACTTTCGGCAACAATTTGGGCATTTTGTTTGACATGAGGAGTGAATCAAAAGAGAACACCACAAACAACGCAATGAACTCCCTCCACTTTTTTTGCAAACAGCACAAACACCGCTTTCATTTGTTGGTTCAAAGGTGTGTTTGTTTTCATTAAGGATGTTTCCACTCTAAGAGTCAACTCATTTTCTTTTTGGGTAAGGATCAAACAAACATAACAATTGGATACAACACTTTCTTTACAAAAGTCATGGCAATACGTGTGGCAATTTTTGCAACATAAAACGTGTTCTCCCTCACAACAAACACCACAACACTCACAAATAACGTTTTGTGGGTTTTTAACTCGCTCAAAATAGTGTTGAATTCTTTTCAAATTCATCATTTCAATGGTGAATGGAACAATTTGTTGTTCCTCAATAACAGAGATGATACTACTTGAGTCCTCACTGCTATCCATTTTTTTATGGAAACGAGAGATCAGTTTTTGATTGAAAAAAACGAAAATGTCCAATCTAAAAATCAATTAAAAATATGCCAACGTCAAAGTGATTAGGAAAGGGAATGTATTCAAGCAATGGAAAACGGTTGTCTCGTTGTCATTGAATTGGGAACAAAGAAGGTCTAATGGTAGGTAATAAGTAATCGATAATACAATTATTTGTGGAAACAGTTGATACACAAAATATCTTGGATCGTTTCTGACATATTTCATAATTTTTGAAAGAGAAAAGGGGTCTTCTTTTATTAGTGTGAACATTGAAAACAATGTTGGGAATATTGTGAAATATAATACAAAAATATTGCTGAGAATCCTCATAGTTTTTCTTAGCAATGAATCATTTAAGTTATCGAACATCATGTTCTGAAGTGAATGCCAACAATACAAAATTAACCCCTTATCGATTAACTGACTAAAACAACAAAATGAAACAAAAGAAACAAACAACACCTGAGAAAAACACACAAAAACCACAAATCCATTTTACGATTTTATTAATTTGTTTGAGATAGAGAGAATAAACGAAAGACAAAATCAGTCCATAGAAGCAATACAACACAACCAATTTAACTACCAAATATTCAGAAGAAAAAAAAGAACATAAAGAAGCAAGATTTGGGTTGTAATCAACAAAAAACAATGAAATAAAACAAATGACAAACAAAAATGAAAATAGAAATAGGTTTGTTCTCTGCATTAAATCGTAAACCGAAAAACTAACTTTCAGTAAGGAGTAATTCAAATTACTCTCTTCAAATACTTCACAATTACAAAAAGGAGAAATGTCCTTTGAACTTACTGGAGGGCAATCAACAATATGCTCCATAACAACAGAAACAAAACAATTGGAGTTGAGAAAGTTTTTCTGCAATAACAAAAAAGTATTGTTTTAAAAATAAATGTTGTGATAATTCCCTTTGTCCTATTTTTCTTCTCTCCATGTTTTGTCTGAAACAAGTCTGTTTGTTGTGAAATGTTCCAAGTATTGTGGCCGTGCCATAATTTGAACACGGCCCCGTAGCACAGTCGGTAGTGCATCGTACTTATAGATTAGAGAAATGCGAGGGTCGCGGGTTCGATCCCCGCCGGGACCATTCTTTTTTGATAAAAATAAGTAGTACTCATTCATGTGAACACAAATCAAAACATGACAACCACACCAAATTCAAATTTGCTTGACGCAGCCCCATCTTAAGCCCACACAAACACTCCAAAAAGGAACTATTAAAAAACGAAAAAAAAGAACTTAAAAAAATGTCATTTGAATGAAAATAATGATAATTGTTGTATTTATTATTTGTTGTTTGGGTCAAAACGCAAAGCAACTAAAAAACAAACAACAGGACGCCGTTGGAAGGAAAGTGGAGTCAATTAAAAAAGAAAAGGTTGCAAAAAAGAGTATTGCTAAAGAAAAAATTACAGAAACAAAAAAGAGTGTGCCAGAAGTTGCAATGTCGTTTAGCAAAGAAGAGTTATTTGATGGAAGTCCCCACGAGTTATCAAATGCGTATGTGAGGATTTATCAAGCACTGGGAGAAATTTTAAGAATGAGTCATCAATACAACGTCATTGACTCTGAAAACCAAAGAGGAATTGGGTATGTCGCGCATATGCTCGGGCATGTCTCGCAACAATCAAATAGTCAGTTTGTTTTTGAATAATTTTAAATAGGAATACTAATACTCAAGACTTGACAATCAAATTACTTCGACAATTATGAATAAAATCAAATCTCAACAACGAGAAACTGAAATAATTCAAAAAATGACTAATGAAGTTTCAAATTATGCCCAAAGCGCCGCGACTAAAGTTGCCAAATTCGAATTGAAAATGAAAGAAACACAAGTGGTCGAATACACACCAACGATAATTTATGTCATCGCCTTCACATTACAAATCTTAACGGGCTATTTCATTTATATTATCATTTTCAAAAGAAAAATTCAACTTTAATTTAAATTGCTTTTGGTGGGACCGTGTTTATGTGTTTTACAAAAACTTACACATCAAATCGTTAATTCAAAACAATCAATTCAGAGACGGCGAGGAAGTTTTTCTATGTCGAATTTGTGATTTCCAACAGTCATTAAAGGAACTCCTGGTATCTTTCTTAAACGCCTTTTAAGATCTTTATCGCAAGTACATACAATATAAATTCTGTGTGAAGTAACACGTCTTACAATACAATCATCCCCATAATGGCCTTTGTGGTCACAAGTTAACCTTTTAAATCGTGGGTCGCGTGCAATTTTTAGGGCCATTTGGAACTTTTTTCCGAGCAATTCTAATTCTGCCATCACACAGTCAGTAATACATGGAATAACCTTTGCTAATAAACACCTCATCGCCCCTTCAAAAATATCTATTTTTTTCCCAATAGCAAATTGAATAAAGTTTGTATCAAGAAGGAGATGATAAGGTGGCCCAAGATTAGGGTTATCTGCAAAATATTTAAAGGACTCATCAATTGGGTTCACAACAACTTCTTTCGGAAGTTCCTTGACCAAACCCAATTTTTTTTCTTGTTCTTTTCTTTTATTTGGCTGAGGTGCAAGACATTTCGCGGACTTCGGATTCAACAACTTTGGTTTTCCGGCTGCTCTCGGCATTCACAAGGACTGAATGGTTGCTTAATGAGATTTTTGTTGTTTAGGGTTTGGAAGTGTTATTGCGATTTTTTGTTATTTCACACCAAAGACATTATTTTTGAAACCAAATTTGATGTTTGTGCCGAAAAAACTCGAAATTTGAAATTTGAGTTTTTTCAAATTTCTGAAAAGAGGATCAGCATTCGTTTTTAACATTTTCTTTTGTGTTGTATTGACTTGAAAATGATGAGAGAGAAACGAATAATGAACAAATTGCCATTTCACATTTTTACAGAAACAAAAGAAGAAAAGTTTAGTCCTGAACTGTTCAAAACGAGAAAAAAAGAAAAAACATTAAAAATCAGAAAAAAATTAAAGAAAATCAGATTAAATCAGAAAAGGAGTGAATGCAGAAGGAGAACAGTCAATCACTGGAAATATGGAAAAAGAATCGGTTTCAACCAACAAAAATAGGAATTGTCCAATACAAAAACCGTCCATTCGTTCAATTCGAAAAAAGTCCACGTATTGATCTAACAAAGGCTGTTGTGAGTAGGAATATTGAAATTGAATTACCAATTGAGGACGCAAAAAAACAATTTTGCTTTGAAGTGGTTTATGACAAACAATTTGTTTTTCTGTGCAAAGACGAGGACACCCTCCGATATTGGGTGAATAAGTTGGCATCACAATCAAATACTTGGGGTGTATTTGGGTATCCTTTGTTGTGTGCTGTTAAAAAGTCGTCATGGAGATTTCCCATCCCAGTCTTTAGGCCATTACAATTTTTATTTACACACCAGGGAAATGAGCTTGAGGGGATATTTCGAACGAACGCTTCTCATTTAATTCTCTCAAAAATTAAAACAATATTGGATGGAGATCAAGACGTTGATATGGAATCTTTTGATGATTGTAGAGTTGCTGCAGCTATTTTAAAAGATTATTTAAGACAATTACCGGAACCATTAATACCATTTGATCACTATAAAGACTTTATTGAGTTGCCGTCAAAGGTTGTTGATCCTAAATTGTTTATGGAAAACCTTCCCCGTATGAACCAAGACACGTTGTGGTATTTGTGTAGTTTTTTATATGAAGTCCAATTAAATGAAGAAAAAACTAGGATGAACGCATCTAATCTGGCGACTTGTATTGGTTTAACTGTTTGTAGACCTCCTCCATTTGAGAATATTGACGAATTAGTCCACACAAAAAAAGCAATTGCAACATTTGAATTCGTGTTAAGTAATTATGAAGCCATTTTCTTTGGAATTAAGCAGAGAAATGAAAAAGAGGGATTAAATCCCCCAGACTATCCATGTGTTATTCCTCACCAAAAAATTCCTTTTGCGAGGTTGACAAGCATTATTAAAACTTCTATTAAGAAAGATAGCGATTTACCACATGCAACCAGTCAAACCAGAACAAAAGCTAAATTAAGCAAGAGCAACAGTGAAACTGACCTGAACGAGGGCATTGAAAAAGAAAAATCACAAAGAAATTCTGAAATTCCATGCCTGCAAAAAGATGATCTCGTAATAGAAAAACCCGAAGAGGTTGAAGGCGAAGGAACTTCTCCAAAGACAAAGAAAGAAAGAAAGTCAAAAGGAAGAAAAGGAAGTTTTGAAGCAAATATCAATACTCTAATATCAAAGGGGTTGTTAAAAATGAAAATTGATAGAAACAAATCGGCACAATCAAGTGATACAAAAGAAGAAAAAGAAAGCAAAACCACAAAAACACCAAGAGGGGGTATCATCCCAACTACTCTAAAAAAACTTTCATTCGAAAAAGAAAAAGACCATAAAAGGCCTGAGCATTTTGAAACGTTGGATGAAATTGCCTTAAAACAACATATTACTGAAATGCAAATTAATATCATTGAAGACTTGAAAAAGGAATTAATAAAAGTTAAAGAAGAGCTAAGGCTTGTAAAAGAAGAAAGGGATTATTTGAAAAGAACATATGAACCTGATACTTTTGATGATGTGGGTGAGGTTAAGCTCGGAATTCATTCACACCATTCCTCCTTCGGAAGTTTTATTGAGGGTGAAATCAGAAAACAAGAAGAGAAGGATTGTTGTGATTGTTTAAAGGAAGAAATTATAAGGGTGTGCGTAGAGGAACTTCAAAACGAAGGTGTTGATGAAGGAAAGAAAGAAACCATTTTTTCAGAAGAAAAAGCAGAAACAACCCCTCTTGATTCAGATCAACCTTCAAAAGAAGCTTCAACAGAAGAAGAACTAAAAGGCATGAGACCAGAAGAATAATAAAATGAAACAAACCAAAAAAGTGTTGGATAATTTATATCATTTTTTTTGTTCGTTTGGTTCCAAGTTAATGTTGGCAAGGACATACGTTTTTTAACGAAGAAACAGTTTAATGCAAGAAAAGAACCTAAATCCTGACTATGTGTTTGCACGTCATCAAAGCAGTCGTGATAAGGTGTTCATCAATATAATATCATTATAGTTACTAATAATATTACGTGGAATTGAGAGTTACATAAGAATTTAAAAATTTATTCGAGGAGTTCATGAAGCTGTTAATTGTATTGGTTTTATCATTAACCGTTTTTTCTTTGGACTATTACAAAGTGTTGGGCATTCCAAAAAATGCCAGTGACAAGGAAATCAAAAAGGCATACCGAACATTGTCATTAAAATACCATCCTGACAAACCAACTGGCGATAAAGTTAAATTTGAAGAAATAAACAAGGCCTATGAAGTACTTTCAGACGAAAAACAACGAAGAATTTACGATAATGGGGGAGAAGAAGCATTGAAAAATAATGGAGGAGGCCCGCATATGAATGCTGAAGATATTTTTGCAAACTTTTTCAGGGGATTTAGTGGTGAGGAAGGCGGTTTCAATTTTGGAAATGGGTTCCATTTTAATTTTGGAGGACAAGAACAACCAAGACAGCCACGAGGCGGAAAAACTGCGAACATGGAAATTACAAAAGAAGTTACTTTAGAAGAAGTGTATTATGGAGGAAAAGTAGATGTAGAATTTAAAAGAGAAAAGTTATGTGGCCATTGCCATGGCAGCGGAGCAGAAAATCCAAGTGATTCAGAAAGATGTCCTGTGTGTGGGGGGAGTGGAATGAGGGTTGAAATTAAAAATGGGATGAGACAAAGAACTCCTTGCTCAAAATGTAATGGAACTGGAAAGGTGGTGAAAAATAAATGCCATGAATGCCATGGCAAAGGAACTATACCCAAAACAATGAAAGTTCCTGTTGAGGTACAAAGGGGAACACAAGACGGTGACACTACTGTCATTCCGGGATTTGCTGATGACGCGTATGGAATGAAACCCGGGGACGTCATAGTAAAATTTGTAACCAAACCCCATCCACTCTTTACCAGGAAAGGAAATGATTTATATGCCTCTGTAACTGTATCATTGGTTGAGTCTTTAACTGGGTTTCAAAGAACACTTAAACATTTAGATGGGAGTACTTTAACAGTTTCACAACAAAAAATAACTCCACATGGGACAGTTATCACGTTTGGCGGATTGGGACTTCCAATAACTGCAAGATCAAATAGAAATGGAAATTTATATGTTACGGTCAATGTAATGTATCCAACCTCATTGTCTCAAACGC
>NWBR01000383.1:75373-93937 GCA_002914575.1 Entamoeba moshkovskii
CAAATACGAAAAAGGAAAGATAAAATAAAAAAGTATTTTGGTTTTATAAGTTTTTGTTAAAAAAAGAACTACAAAAAGAAGAGTGTGTGATGGTGAAATACAAAAAACCTTTTTGGATGAATCATAATGGAAACCCAATTTTTTGCATGGACTCTCACCCCAAAGAACCTCTTGTGGCAACTGGGGGTGGTGATGGTAAAATAAAAATATGGGATGTCCGGAGTTTGTACGAACAAAATGCCGATGATGTTCCTAAACTTCAAGCAGTCATTAGTTTGGCCCACAACGTCAATTGTTTGAGATGGTCAAAAGATGGAAAATTATTGGCTTGTGGTTGTGATGATTCTACAGTTGCAATATATAAACTTTCCAAAATAACGGATGGTGAATTTATCAATGAAACCTTAGTATTTAGAGTTTATGACATCGTTTTTTCTTTGAGGGGTCATACTGACTCTGTGACTGACCTTTCTTTTTCTAACGACGGAAAACATTTGGCTACTGCCTCTCTTGATTCAAGAGTTATTCTTTGGGAAATTGAAACTGGAAAACAAATTGGTACTCTGGACCATCAAACATCGGTGTATGGTGTCGCATGGGATCCACTAAATATTCTTCTATTTACACAATGTTCTGACGCCGCTGTGATTTGGAATGTTGAAAAACAACAAATAGAAAAGAAAATGACAGACCAATTCAAATGTGCTTCACATTCAAATTTCTTTTTGAGGCCCAGTTGGTCTCCAGAAGGAACTCAATTAGTTATGGTTGGGGCTGTTTCACAAAAAAGGTATGTGGCTTGTGTTACACATCGTCAATTAAATGATGTTATTTCTTTTCAGGGACATAAAAATGAGGTTGTGTGTTGTCGTTTTTCTCCAAGTCTTTATCGTTCAGTAAATGCAGATGGTAAAAGGAGAGCGTTCAGTTGTTTTGTGATAGGAGGGTTGGACAACTCTATTAGTGTTTGGGTCGCACGAAAGCAAAATCAAGTTTGCCATTTTTTGAATGTATTTAAGGGATGTGTTCAAGACATTACGTGGCTCCCTGGTGGGTTAAGGATGATGGCATGTTCAGTTGATGGATTTGTTGCATTTTTTGAATTTGATGAGAAAGAAATTGGAGGAGAAGTTCAAGGGGAGGAGTATTTAGAAAAAACTATTGAAAAGTATACACGAAACCAACAAATATTGAAGGAACCATTAATACCCTCAACAACCAAGAAAGCAACAGCCCAATCGAAACTTACTTTTGATGGAGGCAAGTTGACAATTGAGAAACCAGTCAAAAAGAGAATCCAACCAGAATTAGTTGCGCAAGAGGCAGAGAGAATTGAACTTGACGAAAAGAGCCAACTCGAAAAGAAAATGGTTGAACGAGAGAAAGTTGATGAAAAAGCAAAGGAATTATTGATGAAAGACATGGAAAGAAGGAGTGAAACAAGAAAGTCGTTGGCCGAAGAAAGTAAAATAGAAAGAGAAAGAACAAAAGAAAAGAAAAATGAGAAATGGAGTGAAGAAGATGGTAATAGAAGAAATGAACCTGTCGAAAAAAGAAAACGAACAAGAAAAGAAGAAGAGTATGTTGATGAGGCCATCAAAAAAAGGTTATGGCAGTTAAAGGAAATGGAAATTTGTGATAGCATAAGAAAAGGGATTATGTTAAATAAAGTTATGTTTAACATAAGTGCAGAAAGGAGTGTTGGAGAAAAAGTATTTACAACAATACAACAAGAAAGACAGCACGATAAAAAAACTATTTGGTCAACAATTATTCCTTTTAGGGTAAGAAGTTTGATGGCTTCTGAAAACTTCATTTTAGTTGTGAGTGAACATTTTCTTCATTTATTTAACACTGAAACAGGGGTTATTGAAACAAATCCAATCGTTATAACTTGTAGTTTACATAAAGTGTTTTTAAATGACAAATTTATTATTTTAATTGACATTGAAGGGAATGTTCAGGTCCTTGATAAAGAATTTAAAAAATTAGGAAATGGAAATATTAAGCAATTAATGCAAACATTCAATTCAAATGAAGTAACAAAAGCAATATTTGTTGAGGGAATAATTCAAGTAGAAGTTAATGAAATGTTTTTTGCTTTAGACGGAGATAAATTTGTATTGACTTCAACTGGCAAAGTTCAACCAAATTCCTCGTCAACTGAAGAAAAAACTATGTTGGAATTGAACATAAGAAGTCAATTAAAATATGGGATTCAAAGTACATTCGATGGGTTGATAAACTCTTTCTTGATTATTTGTAGTTCTTCAAAAGACACAATAAGAATAAAATCATTACATGATAGAATAGATGAAATTGTGAAAACACTTCAACCATCTTCCCCATTAAAAACCAAATACCTTGAATTAATGCAACGAATTGCTGAAATTTTTTTAACAATTTGATTTGAGTGAATTGGAAATTTGAATCCTTTTTGATTTCTTTTTTTTTCAAAACCATCTGTTTATTTCTTTCAAAATGAGTTTGAATACCATTTCTTTGCTTCTTTTCCTTTTTGTTTTGAATTCAACTGGGCTTGTTCCGTTATCGCAATGCCATCAAGGAACTTCAACTTATTATAATTCTTACGTTAAAAATGCTGCTTGTAGCTATGGTCCAATGTCCAGTGTTGTTACAGAAGGGTATATATACGCTGGCGCATTAAACGAGGCAATGTACAATGGAGCAGCCCAATGTGGCATTTGTTATGAAATAAATGGTCCCAAGGGTGTTATGAGACTGAGAATTGTTGATATGTGCCCAGCAAATGATGAAAACGAAGGATGTAAGGGCCAAACAATTGCTTTTGATATTGCGGACAACGGTTTTTCGTTGATTGGAGACAAGGCAGCAGGGGGTGCGAATGTTACGTTTAGGATGGTTGCGTGTGACATCAACGGCAATATGAGAATTGTGACAACAAAAGATGTTTCTAATTCATGGTTTGCGTTTGTTGTGAAAGACCACACCATTGGGTTGAAATTGGCTCGTATAACCTACGATAATTCAACTTTTTATAATTGCGAACGAAAGGCTTGGAATTCTTGGAATTTAACACCACCATCCCCTCTTACAACGCCATTCACTGTCGAACTTACTTCTATTGCTGATGATAAGGTATATGGCATTATCAATGAAATTGTTGCCGAAGGGGAGTACGAAGTTTTTGGCAATTTTAAAATACCATCCAACACATTTTTTAACATCACCAATCTGAAGCCAAAAGCAAAAAATGAAATTGTAGAAGAGTGCTGTTCTCCTGTGGATGAGTATACAACGGTATATGACGATAAATTCGAGGGTACTTGGGTTGAAAACTCATATTCATTGAATTCGATTGACCCTAAATACTCAATTAATTGTCAAAAAGGGAGTTATTGCATTAAAGCTGATATGAAACAGTATGGATCACTTCACGTATTTGCCATTTATCCACCCTCCACTGAACATTATTCTGCAATTCGGTTTTACATAAAAACAGAAAGAGGTTGTGAAAATTGTGTTGTTGTGAGTTGTGGTGGTGATCAACATAAAACCCTCTCCTTGAATGTATCGAATGAATGGTTGGAATTTTCAGTACCATTTGATGCGCTTGGTTGTGATTTAATTTCTTCTTTTTCAATACAAAATAATGACATTGCCTCGGTTTATTTCTTTGATTCCATTTCGTTGGTCAAAAAAAAAGATGCCCCGCCAACTGCAAAATGTTTTGAAGATCAAGAAACCTCAAACTCATCACAATTCGTCATGGTCATGTTGTTATTTCTGTTGACTTTAGTGCTTTGACTTGAAGATGAGCATTCGAGTTTGGCTGCGTGTTACTTTTCAACTCCAATTAAATGATTATTTTTGAACTGCTGTTATCCTCCATTCCACAGTTTTCAAAAAAACTGAAAACCAAAACGACACACTTGCACTTTTTTATCAATCCAAACTTTTCAAAAAAAAAGATTCGGTGCGAATGCACTAAATAATCGGGAAATATGGGATCAAACGGACTTTTGATTTTGTCGGAACTTTCTGCTTGGGTGAATCTTGTTTACCCACCAAAAATGAACTTAAAAAAGAATCTTCGAAAAGTATTATTTTTATTTGCGTCAAACATGAAAAGAACTTAAAATAAAACAATTTGCCATTCGAATGTTCTAATAATAAAAAAAAAGGACGTTGAGTTAAAGGTATGATAAAGTCATATCTTAGGGAAAATAAATAGGTTTACAATCAAACAAACGTCAATTATAATAAGATTTATTAATAATTATTATAATATTATAATAGGGAAAGAGGCTTTAAAAGAACCTAAAAGAGAACTTAAAAATTGAAGAAGTGTGTGCAGAATGGGAGAATTTCAAAGTGTACCTACAACTGAACAAAAATCCGGAATTAAGGCAATTCCAAACGCTGTGGTCGGATACAGCTCAATGCAAGGGTAGTTTCTTTCTTTTATTACTTTTTACTCTTATAATTATTTCTTTATTATTTTTGAAATTCGATTTGGGAGGGACATTTCTTCGATTTCGATGCTTTTTAAGTTTTACTTGGACACATACTATTTTTTTAATAGTAATATTAAATTCTTTAATATCTTTTGGATTTGTCTCAGTAAATTGATGGCATCTAACCAAATAGATGGAGAAAGACCATGGAAGATGCTCATATTATTACTGGTTTACAAGAGGACAAAGGGCTTATTGGGATATTCGATGGACATGGCGGAGTTCAAGCCTCTCAATACTGTGCTAATGGAATCAAGGACATGTTGATGAATTCTCCGCACTTCCCCTCCTCCCTCCAAGAATCCTTGGTTGAAAGTTATCTTGAATTGGATGCGAAGCTTAAGACCCCCGAGGGCTCTAAAATGCTTGCCGATATTTGCAAGACTGAAAACTACGATAATCAAATGTTGGTCAATGGGAATTGCGAAGTAGCCAAGGACATTGGCTCGACCGCCTTAACTGCCATTATTAATGAAAATGAAATCATTATCGCCAATGTTGGTGATTGCAGATGCGTTTTATTGAAGAACGATAACGATATCATTCAATTGACCACTGACCAAAGACCAACCGTTAAGTCTGAGGCCGATAGGGTTGTTGCATGCGGAGGATTTATTAGAAATGGGCGTGTTAATGGGAATCTTTCATTAACTCGTGCCATCGGAGACCTTCAATTCAAAAAGGGAAATGATGTTAACAAATACGTTATTTCCCCAATCCCTGAAATTACTACTTATGAACTTGATGGAAATGAAGATTTGATTGTATTGGCATGTGATGGGATTTGGGATGTTTTAAGCAATGAGGACGTTATTTCCATTATTAAAGAAGGAATTGAAAATGGAATGAAGCTTAACGAAATTTGCGAACAAATCTTAAAGAGGTGTCTTGCTGAAAATCCTTATGAAGCCCCAGGATTTGATAATATGACTTTGGTTATTGCCATTTTTAACAAAGCCGAAAACAAATGGAGGAGATGCTGCCCCGGGGGCGACGTGATATCATGACAGAAGCTTCAAGTTATTATTTTGTTATTGATTATTGTTTTTTTCACAACCAAAGGCGTTTTTGGACCACAGTCGTGGCGTATAAAAATATTTGGTGGAGGAATTTTTGGTTAGGTATTTCCATTAACACGTGATAATAATTTTATGTAAAAAAATTCCTACAATAACAAATAAATTATGAAAAACAGGGTGAGGTGATGGGGATATAAACAACCATTTGGATTTCTTGTATTCTTGGATGCTGTTCTTAAACAATGGCCGTAACGCGAGCAAGTATATCCTGGTTTACAAGAGCCACAGTAGGGCTCACATCGTTCGGAAAAGGCGAAAAACCCATTGTTGTTTGAGTCAAATAAAAGACTATTGTTTACTGTGCATTCCCTTGACTTACAATCAAAAGAATCCAAAGAGCAAGAAACCACAGAATTGTTATTCCTATGTCGATATTCGGCGTTCTTGAGAAACAAAATATTGTTTTTAGTTTTCAATTCCAAAATGATTGCATTGTAATAACCTTTGATTGTTTCGTTGAAAGCAAGCCTCACTGATTGACTCAAAGTTGTTTCGTTAATTCTGTTTGATTCGGCAAAATACTTTAGGGAACTGGAAATGGAAAGAGGGGTGGAGATAAAAGTTCCGTCAATTGTTTGTGATATTTTAATGTTGGCCATTGTCGCTTTCTTTAGCTGAATAAAACCTTTTGATTCAAAAATCAACAATAATTCTTTGAAATGAAAAGCAACTTGGAATATGGTGGGGTATATAAAAACAACTGCAAATCTCTCTGTCTTGGATAATAATAACGCGTATCCGTTGTTAATCTCAGCCCTATTTGATGAATACTCTACATTTTGAGTGACACTTTGATTTTCTTGTAATTCAATACTATGGATGTGATATTTAAAAGCAAAAAAGAAGGATGAATAGTTCAGTTGGGAATCAAAAACTATTCTTTCAGGAATAAAACCACAGATCTTGTTTTCTTTCATTGGAGCAAATCTAGAACATGGCTGATATTTAATGCCAACATCGGATGTTATATTTGAAAAAACAATGCTTCGGCTTTCGAAAGAAGAAACAGTTAATTTTTTATAAATTCCATTTGGTGGTGGGTCAATGTAGAAATAAGAATCGTTTGCTATAATTTTATTCCAATGACCATCACTAATTGAGGTAATTCTTTCATTTGCATTATAAACGGCCACCTTCAACACATTATTATTATTATTTATGATGGTTAATGTTGGAAATACAGTGTAATTACATGAAGAATAGGTCATTGAAACTTGAGAAAAAGTATTTGAAGTTCCAGAAGTTAACTTTTTTATTGCAGTTTCATCCACAATGATTATTGAATCAGAGAACCCTTTTTGACCATTCTTTTCGTGCCACATTCTGTCGACCGAAAACCAACCTGAAATCACACATTTATAAGGTAACAAAGAAGGGCCGATTAATTCCATGCAATGACCACACCGTGAAATATTATAGCCTTTATAATGGAAGTTCATAATGTTTTCATTGATGTAGCACTCCGTTTTGATGCTTATCCCATAAATACTTTCTGAAAAACTTTCAATTTCATCATAACAACGATGTGTTGTCAAATTACTTACTAACCCATTAAGGTTTGTTGTTCCAATCCATTTATTTGTAACAGTAACAAATTTGGGCATACAAGGAGTGTCAATAACGTCAATGGAATAACTGTGAAAAAGACACAAAACAAGAAATGGAATGGCCATAAACTCAAACTGAATTATATTTTTGAGATACTTCGAACAAACCAAAAAGTATTTAAAAATCAAATATTGAAGAAACAGAAATGAGGAGAACAATTTGCAGTATTGTTCCGATGAATGACATCAGAGAAATAGTTATTAACATAACATAGGTTGCCACACGTTCTTCTGCCCTTTTAATCATTGCGACAAAACTGATTGCCATGATGTATCCCTGAGTTATCCCAATAACAATCGCACCAAGACTCATTAATATAAATAACAGCAAACGTGTCTCGTCAACTATTCTTGGATTGGAATCATCTCCAAATTTTTCTAAAACAATCATTCCCCCCTGAGAGGTAATAGGTATCAGTGTTGTAATCACTAATAACCTTAATACACTTGCGGATAATATAGTTTTCTTTGAGAAGTGCCAAGGAAGTAATACTAGAACACTTCCAATTAAACAAAATCCTGTAAAGAGCAACGAAATGTTTTTCATTAAAAAGGAATAACATTCATTGTTTTCATTCTCTTGGTTTGAAGCAGTGATGTGGTAATACATAAATAATCCAGGGTATAATATATTTGAAGTTAAGCAAACCATCGATAAAGAAACGACTCGATGTTTCAAACTAGTGACAACTTCTTTCATTTCTTCAAACGAAGAAGCCAATAATATTTTTGTTTTCTGTTTCCAATCCAACTCAACACCATCTTTGATAACCAAACCAGTTGGCTCAATTTTAATAATTTCCTTAAATGGTTTTACGTAATAATAACAAAAAATCATAAATACAAGCGAAATGAATTCAAAGAACAACAAAACCAACATCATTGAAATGTAATCCCAATTATTTGCAAAACCACCAAGCATGTATCCAGAATAGTCTAAAAAAGATGATATTAATGGGCCACAATTCATTCCGATTATATATAATATTAAGTGGAATGGCGACAGTAAAGATGAAACATGAACAAATGAGGCAAAGTTAAATGCAGAAAAAATGCCATGCAACATAGCGCAAGTTGTCAATATTGTTATTTCGTAAACAGATGAATTTGAATCGCCAGAATCGTAAATCAATGGTAAGGAAGGGGTAATTACAATTGCGATAAACATTTGGCCAGTTAACGAAATAAGTGCCAATGTGAATAATGGATATTTTTGAAAGGCGCTTGTTAATAGAATTAACATTAAAACAGTAATAATGTTAAAAAATGAAATGATTAGCGGTAATGAATACATAAATGAAATATCACCCATTGGCGTACCTAAATCATTTGTAGTCGAATATAACACCTCACTCAAATAATTATATGAAATTCCAACCATAAAACATAAAATTTCAGTTAATATGTTTTGAAATAACGTAAAGCGTTCATTTCCCCAACAGAACCGTTCCTTTTTAATAACAATATCTTCTTCCATTTTATGGTCGTGTTAAAATAATTCCGTTTTTTTTTTAAGTTTTCATTTCGATCTATTTTTTATTTTGAGTTCTTTTTTTTGACAATTTTTAAAAAATGAAAAAGAAATTATAAAACAAAAAAATACTTCTTGGTGTGGGTTCAAAATCTGATTTGGAAGCTTCTTTTCTCAAAATATACTATTTTTAGGAGCCAACAAAAAATTGTTATCTGTAATAAATGTGAAATAGTTATAATTTTAATAAACAAATGGTTAAAACCTCATTCAAAAATACTGCAAGAACTTGGTTTGTTCAGAATTTAATCATGTCTGCTGAAGTCATCCACACCACTTTTCAACCTGATAAAGTACTTGCCAAAAGGAAGCAAACTACGTCTGTTATACGTAGACAAATGGTGTTAATGGCTGCTCTACACTATAATTATGGGTATCGGTTTGTTGTCTCCAAGGCCCAAAAGAAGTCCACCAAAACTCTTTGTTATTTTCCAATTGAAAAAATTATTGGCGCGGCTGGCCAGTTAGTTTATGACTCGGAAACGATTGGGATTGGCGTTCCTAATAGGAATAGATATTGCCAAACTTTTGTCATAGAATTGATGAGAGAAGAAATGGGACGACTTGGGTATGTGTTTAAATTAAGACCAACCAATCACTCAAAGAAAACAATTGGAGATAACAAAGTTGTGACTCTAAATAAAATTGTGGATTATTCCTTCACGGGATTTGATGGTATTCTTTATACTTTTAACATGGAAGATTTGGAAAAAACACTTGGAGAGCATTTTCATGCATACCTGACCCAAGTTTTTGATTCGGGATATGAGAAATTTATTATTGGCTCGAGTGGTGATTGTTTTGATTTTGTTGAAAGTTGCTTAAAAACTGTTAAACCCCACAGTGTTTCAGTATTCAAACAATATGACTGTCCTTGTTTTGCGGCAATCGAGCTATCATATTGTTCAACAACAGTTGCTTGTAGTTGTATTAATTCTACCAATGAGATTCATTCGACTGAAAAGTCCAATGGTCTTACTTCATCTAATTGAAAATTATTAAAATCTTATTAAAACAAAAATTTTTCATTTATAAATATAAAATCATTTAGCAGCCCACAAACCATCTTTTTTATTAAATTTGCACAACTGTTTCAATAATTCTTTAAATATTCTCGTTTCATTTACACCTTTAATTTCATCTCCAAACTCATTTAACAATTCATTTGTACTAACTTTACCACCCTTTAATTCGATAAAATTGGCTAATCTTTCGGCAACCGTTTGTTCACTCGTTTTCTTTGCTGGTTCATCTTTTTTCTTTCCCATCATTTGGGCCTTTTTGGACATTTTTAATTGTAAGATGGCGTTTTTGGCGATTTCTTCAGTTTCCTTATTAGTCAGATCTCTTTCTATATCACTCATATCCTTTGTTTTATTGTTTATAATTTCTTGGACAACTCCTTTATCGTCATCGAACACTCCTTTCATTAAATTACCTTCAACAGCCTTTGATTCTTTTTCTTTTTTTTCTTTCTTTTCAATTTGTGGGGTTTTCGAATTCTCATCGGCCAGTTGGAATAATTCTTTAATGACTTGTTTTTTAAATTGTTTTCTAGTTTTTTCATCCGCGTCACACAATATTTTATCTGAAATGATTTCTTTTGATATTTGTCTTTGGTAAATACGTTCTTCAATCGTTCCTGAACATATTAATCGGTATATAATAACTTCTTTTGTTTGTCCAATCCTCAGTGTTCTTTCTTTGGCTTGGCAATCTACCGTTGGATTCCAATCTGGATCAAACAAAACTACCCTATCTGCCCCAGTTAAATTAATTCCCAGTCCACCAACTCGAGTTGTTAATATAAAAGCAATTATGTCTTGTTCATGATTAAACTGATCAATCAACCCAGATCTTTTTTCACTTGCAACTTCCCCATCCATTCTCAAATACTTGTATTTCTCATTTCTTAACATCCTTTCTAAAATATTAAGCATTTGCTTTGTCTGGCAGAATATAAGTGTTTTATGTCCTTCTTCTTTCCATTTTTTCAATAAATCATTTACAACTTTCAATTTAGAACTGTCCTCAACAATTTTTTCGTCATCAAACACCCCCGTTTTGTTTAAAAGATAAGGATGATTACAAATCTTTCTCAAACTATCAATCGCAGCCAACATATTAATTTCCCCATTGATAACCTTGGCGATGTCATGTGAATTAAGATATTCCAAATACAATGTTCTTTGTTTTCGTGACAATTTGCAGAACACAACATTTTCTTCTTTTGAGGGGAGAGATGGAAGAACATCTTTTTTTAATCTTCGTAAAAGGAAAGGAGCAATCACCTCCCTTAATGCTTTTGCGCAATTTAAAGCTGCCATAAACTGGAAATAAGATGCGGTTGTGTAAGAACCAAAACGAATTGGATTAATAAATTGTTGTTGGAATAGAACCAAAGAACCTAATTTCCCTGGATAAACAAAATCAAATAACGACCATAACTCACTCAAATTATTTTGGATTGGGGAGCCACTCATTAATAATCGTTGTTTCGCTTGGAGAGATTTAGCTGCCAAAGATATTCCTGCCATTGGATTCTTAATCTTATGACCTTCATCCAACACCACATACCACCATGGGTATTCGCTTAGTACCTCTCTATTAGAGCGAACAAACTCATATGTGCTAACATATAATGTATTTTTTGTTCTGTCCAAAAGCTCTAAATTATCATTTTTGGTTGACGACAATGCTTTGTGTAAAACCACAACTCTCAACGATGGAACAAATCTATGTGCCTCACTTACCCAATGGGAAATCAGAGTTAAGGGGGCCACAACTATTGAATTCCCACAATTCAATTTTTCTCCTTTCTCTTTTTCAAATAATGTAGTTTGTAATGCTTCTAGAAATGCCAATACCATTAGCGTTTTCCCCAACCCCATTTCATCCCCTATAATACCTCCGGCGTGTTGTTTATACAACTCATACATCCATTTCACACCAACCCTTTGATGTTCAAACATTGATTCATACAACTCTTTCCGAATGGACAGTCCACTTCTGAACGATTTCATTTCCCCAATCGGCCGAACAGAATCAATGGTTTGTGTTTGCTGAAACCCTTTTTCTTTTAATCTATTTTCATAAACAGAGTCAATTGCATCATCGCACCATTCCCTAACATCTTCAAAATTTTCAACAAAATCAGCATCTTCCCCAATCGCACCATCCTCATCTTGTGCGAGGGGATTCAATTTACCTTTTTTTATCATATCCTCCCTTTCTTCTTCATCAACTTCTTCCATTTTATTTTGTATTACTTGTTCATTTTCCTCTTCAAATAAATTGTCTTCTTGGCACAGCCTTTTCATTAATGTGAATTATCGAAAGGTTGGTTTTTTTTGTAGTTTAAAAGAATTTTATTTTTCAAAAACTCAATTTTTTAAATTTCGAGATTCTTATGACACTTTCTAAAAAGTAAAATTGTTTTTGTTGAACAAAAGTGGAAGCCCTCGCGGATATCAGTCCCTCTTGTTGCCTTAATTCCCAACTCAAAAGTATTCCTGAAAAGTTTAAATTATTGAATTTTTGGTGATGAATTCACAAGTATTTGAAAGAATTGTTTTCGTCTGCTTATGAGGTTTTTTAAATCTGGCCAAGAAAAACTTGATAATGAAAATTGGATGAATCAAAAGATTAAAAGTGTTTTGTTTGCATTTGGATTTGCAATTGTTGTATTAGTATATATGAATATATTATCACTTCCAATTGGGCAGTTGATACTATTAATTTCGGATAACAATATTACATCAGCAGAAATAAGTAATTTGTTTTCCTTTCTAAGAAAAATATCATTAATACTTGGTGTAATATATGGTTTCGGCACAATGGTTTTTTCAAAGTTGAGAAAAATGGCGCTGTATTCAATTTCTATTATGATATTTACTTTGAACATAATTCCTTTTTTGATTGTATGCGACGTCATTAATTTATTTGTTGTTTTTGCGCACGGAAGTTTGAATCATTCCAAATACATTTCATTTATGACAATGAACTATATGCCTGACCATTACAGGACCGCCATTTTCTGTACAATAGTTATTTGTTCAATAATATTTGATATTTATTGTTTATGGCAAGGCCACCAATTACCCTATAACCACATCACCCTTTTTTCACAAAAATTAACTCATCCAATCAACTTCGTTCACATTAGTGATACGCACATCGGCAGCAGATTTGTTTCACATTCAAAAAGAATAGTTGAAAAAATCATTCCAATTCAACCAGATTTTGTCATAATAACTGGCGACTTAACCGACAGCCCAATAGTCAAGAATGAAGAATTAACCCCATTTAAAGTATTAAGTGAATATTGCCCAGTGTTTATGTCAACTGGAAACCATGATTATATCACTGGAATTGATCGTTTACTGCCAATGTTAAATAACTGTGGAATAAAATTACTTCAAAATGAAATAGAAGTGCTAGAAAAATATGGCTGTTCAATTATTGGAACAGACGACACAAACACGGAGAAAAAATATATCAAAGAAATGGATGAATTATCTACAGAAGTACCAACACAAACTTACAATATAATTTTACAACACAGACCACATGGTTATCAACAAACTTGCGAAAATGGTAAATTTGATTTGATGCTTGCTGGTCATACCCATGGAGGCCAATTTACTCCATTTAGTGCTTTTGTTTATTTATTCTTTAGGAAGGCATATGGTTTGTATGAGATCAAGTCAAATAACAATCAGATGTATTTGTACACACACCCAGGGACTGGTGCTTGGGGGGCTCATATGAGAAGTGCAGGGACGAATGACATTACAATATTTCATTTAAAACCAGCAAATCTAAAAGTAAATTAATTCAATTTGATTTGTTATGATTTGGATATGATTGAGAAAAAGGTGATAGCATTCCCCATCCTTTTCCCATTACTTCCTCAACATTTCTCCATTTTCCTTTATTGTAATTTGGAACCGGGTATACCTTCGTTTTAATCAATCCATAACGATCAAATTCAATTGTTTCCATACTTGTTTCATTAATTAAAACACTTTGTGTGTAAATAAAACACAAATACACTTTTTGAAGTTAATGGGTTGTGTTTTCGTTGAATAACAAAAAGATGTCAAACTTATCGATATGAACAATGCAAATGTCAATGCAAATAATGTTACGTCTATCAAGAAATTGAATAAAAACAGTAAAGAATATCCTCTGTCAGACAAAATCATAAAAATATAGACTGAAGTGTCTTTGAACAAACTCCAACAAAAAATGATTGATCCAAAAAAGAGAGAAATGGTGATGTTGTAAATAAATAACATAAAAAATTTAAAGTTCTTTCTTCCAATACAATTGCCAACCCAGGAACAATGGTGATCCCTCATATCAACACATTTTTTACATTTTTTGCAATGATAAGCCCTTTCCTTCTTGATTTTCTGACACTCAAAACAATACCTCACTGGATATCCAACATCAACACATTTGAATTTATTTTTTTGTGCGAATTCACTTCGTTGTTTTGCCAATTCAACTTCCTTTTGGGGATAATTGGTAATTTCAGATGATCCATCGCCTGGATCAGTTTTATTTACTTGGAAAAGTGCTTTTATTGCAACAACAAAGAAAAATAATCCAATGCCCATTACTGCTAACCCATATGCATTTGAATACATCCCCCACAATAAAGTATTAATTGCACACTTTCCAAAAATTAATGCGATTAGTATTTGCACAAAAAAATAAGATTTCTCTTGAAAATAATTATAACACGCTTCATTACATTCATTGTCTTTTTTCTCTTCTTCGCTTGGCTCTTTGTCATTTTTGGGTAAAAAAGGTCCTTCTCCAAGTTTAAGTTCTTCCATTTGCCTAAAAAGTTCTTCTCGAAAAGAAACAAAAAACAAAATCGAAAAAAGTTGGTTAATGGCTTGCCTCTAGGGAATCAGAAGTCGATGGAGATGACAAACTAGGTGCGGAATGTTTATTTTTACTAGAATCCGACTTCATTTGGCCAGGAGATCCAGTAGCCCTTACATTTTCTGAGCTTTCTCTTTCTTTTTTTTGCGAACTCTTTGACGACGACTCCGTTTTTGTTTTAGCCTCAGTGGTTGTATGCCCATTGGGTATGGCCGACCTTCTCTTTGAATCATTGACGTGCGAAACTTCTGTTACATAAGTGGCATTGTTGTCATGATATTCTTTGTATACTTTGGACAACATAATTGCAACTTCTTGGAATGAAGGTCTACCTCTTGGATCTTGTTCCCAACATTTCTTAATGGCCTCATCAAAGACACATTCATCTGGGACATCAAGTCTTTTTCCGGCACCAACAAACTTAAGGATTGACTCTCCGTCTGGGAATTTTGTTGGGTCATATGGGTCTTTTCCAAGCCATACTTCTAACATACAAATGGCAAATGAATAAACATCCGATTTCAGTGTCATTTGTTCGCTGACTTCATCTTTTTGTAATGTCATTTCTGGGGCCATATAAACTGGTGTTCCGATGTGTTGAATTCCCAACTTTTGTGATGATTCAATAAATGATCTTGAAGTACCAAAATCGGTGACCTTTGCAGTAACTGGATCATATGGATTTTTAGAAACAACCAAAACGTTATCTGTTTTAAGATCTCTGTGCACAATATCATTTTGATGTAAATATTCCATACCTCTCGCAATATCTTGGCAGAATCGAATTTTTAAATGGCTTTGAATGGTTGAAGCTTTCATGAATTTTCTTAATGATCCCAATGGGCAGAATTCAGTAACAAGACATAACGTTTCTGGTGTGACAACACTTCCAATATAATTCACAACATATTGGCATCTAATTCTTTCCATCATTCCCGCTTCTTGCATGAAATTAGGTAACAAATCCTTCATATCAACAAGATCTGTTTTCATTAACTTAACTGCGACATCAACACCTCTCCATTCAGCCCTGTAGACAATACCAAATGTTCCAGAACCAATTGGTGGATGAATCAAATTAATTTCATCATAATCAATTTTTGTACTCAAAGCAGAATCTACATTCAAATCCAAGTAAACATAGAACTTATTTAAATTCTTCACTTGTTTCCTCCTCTTTTCGCTTGATTTTCCTTTTGAACTTGTCTCTTTATTTCTTGAAATGTCATTTTTTGACGATCTGATATTTCTACTGGAATTACTCACGGAAGAGCTCTTTGATTTCGAACTATGTTCTGACATTTCACTGTTTTGACTTGACTGTGATTGTAACTCTAATAATTGAGGATTTTCCTCTAATAATTCCTGCATGATTTGTTTAAATTTACCATACCTAATTGTAACTGGTACTTTTTCTTTCAAAATGCAAGTACAATTAACATTAATAGAACATGTAGCCTCTGCAGTTTCCCCAGGTCTAACACTCAATATTGCTGGTGAAAATGAAATGCTGTACTTCAAATAATCACCTCCATGGAAAATAAATCTCATTGGTTCATTCTTTTTATTTGTGACCCTTATGATGGTTTTTGTATCTTCATCAACTTCAACATGGTTTTGAATGTCCTCAAATAATATTTCATCATTTTCGAAAGTAAATAAGGAGTTTGGTTTATGAATGTCAATATACTGTGCCCCTTCTTTGTTAAATTTGATAATTGTAGATTCAATCATAACTCGTTCATCCCTTTGTTGTTCTGAAATAATTAATTTGTTCAAGAAAACATATCTTCCATAGAACCCAATCAGTAACATAAACCAAAATACTATCCATATGAATAAACCACTACATCCAATCAACGTATCAATGACGGCCATTTTTACTGTTTGACACCCAACATCATTTCCCGGAAACCAGTTTTCTTGACATTCACATTCATAACATCCTTCTCCCCCATCGCATTCCTCGCCTTTATCAAGTACATTATTCCCACAACGATTACTCAAACAATCGACTCTAGCCTTTTCATAAGGGCCGTATCCTTCAGTACAAACACAATGTTGACATCCCTCCCCTCCATCACATTCTTCATATGAATCAATTTGGCCATTTCCACATGTCTCAACAGCACAGTATTTCTTTCCATTTATCACCGTTGGGAAATATCCATCTTTGCAAGAACATGTCAAATAATCACAGTTGGGATCAACATAATTATCTCCCTCAAGTTTTTCACATTCCTCTCCCTCATCCATTATTCCATTTCCACACAAAGAACAACTGTCTTGTTTTAATACATATCCAGAATTACAAATACATGTTTGTGATACTTTGTCACAAACACCATTTCCTCCACAATTGTAAGGGCATAGAGTTGTGATTGTTAAATTAAAAGCGGCATTGTTTTCTGTAACCACAGAAGCAAATACAAAGTAGTCATATTCACTTGACAAAGTAACCATCATTGAAGAGTGATGACTTCCAGGTTCGGGGCATCCATTAACATCATATCTCTCGCAAATGGCATTGGTTATATGTTCTGAAGTGTTGTAACTACAATCAATTGTTGGGTCTACAACTCCTGTTTTTGGGATTTTGATTAAATGAAGAGCGGTGTAATAATCTGAAACAGAATTGCAAGTACTAATCAAAACAGTTCTGTCAGCGCCTTGCAAAAAGTACCATGACCCAATTTGTTGGGAAATTACACAAGCAGAAGAAGACCTAACAGAAAAAGCGGTATTAACAACAGTTGAAAACCCATTTGTGGCAATTTCTGGCCAATTAATTGTTGAATAGACATAAGAACATGGATGTACAATTGGGGTAAATAATACATTAAAATTTGAGGTGAATTTTTTTCCAAATGGCATATGGATAAATAAATAATATGATATGCTTTCTTTTAATTGCATTACGATTCTACTGTATTTAACGAATTGTGAAATATTGTCATTTTCTTCATAACATTCTTGTGTAAAACTTTCTTTAACTGATTTGGCTATTGGGCAATCAGAAAGAACAAATACGGTATCTACTCCAAATGCATTTCCTTGTGTTTCAACAAAATCGATTTCAACTGAATCCATGTGTGCATTTGTTTCCATCGCAACATATTGAGTAGATTCAGAAGCAACTTTTACCCAATATCCTGGCGCATATGGTTGTTGTAAAAATAATCTCTTAGAACAAGTGTTCATTGACAATTGTGAAAGACTTTTATTAAAACTCAATTCTTGGGGGGTACTGCCAATCAGAACGGAATAACTTCCAGCTTCTTCTTGAATTTCCGAACAAGACTTCACTTCTGATTCGTCAAATGAAACGCAATCCAAATATCCTTGGGCGATATACCCTTCACTACATCCTAAACAATCAGATCGATACCCTTGTTTATCACAATAACTACATTCATCTGGAGTATAACATTCAGCAGCACATCCCTTAATTAAACAGGAAGGAACACAACCAACAGAATCATTTGCATTTTCCGGTGAATAACCGTCTTCACAAACACAATCACTTCTACAATTATTTCCACCGTCACATTCTTCATCAAATTTTTGTCTAATACCATCTCCACATTGACTTCCCCCAAAACAAAGGAAGATTAAAAGTGCAACACCAACAATTTTCATTAAATGAAATTTTTTTGATTTCATCTTTTTTATTTCAATTCCAATTTTTATTATATTTTATTATCTTTTTATTTTTTGATGAAGGTATTTTTGGTAATTATTTTGACAAAAACAACTAAAAGACACTTTGAGAGTGATTATTTTGGTTTACACAGAAAACGAATTCGGTTTTGTTTTTTTTCTTCATTTCCTTTGGTGTAATTTGTTTGGGATGTATAGTTTTTTAAATTATAAATTGATAATTATAGAGAAATCCTTGATGGATTGTTTTTCGAATGCAAATTTCTTGTGGCTTTTGTCTCTTTTTTATT
>NWBR01000392.1:0-10268 GCA_002914575.1 Entamoeba moshkovskii
GGATGTCCAAAATAGTTGTTTTTAAGACTTAAGGAATTAAGTTGGTCCACGTGGCATTATTTTTTTCCAATTTTTTTGTTTTATGATTTTTATTTTTTATTTTTGTAACTGGTAAAACAAAGTTGATTTTAAAAATTTGAAATGGCAGAAATTAAGAGATACAATTTCAAAAACAAGGAAAGAATATGTGAATGCATTGGTTTAAATGTTAATGAAAACAAATTCACTTGTTATTGTTGTCAACAAAATTTTAATGATATTACCACAGCAGGGAAACATATAATGAAAAAGATATTGATCAAAATTGATTCAGATATTAAGTTTTCCAAAAAATTTCAACATTTTATGAACGAAAATTTTTTCCACCCCAAAGAAATAATCCACAAAGATACTTATAAAACAACAGAAGATGATAAATATGTGTTTTCCAAACCACCAGAAACAATTTTTTTTTCGTTAAATGCCGAACGATCATATTCAATTGTCAAAAAGTGTTTGGCTTTTCAACTTTTAAAAGACAAAGTATTTCTTTATTGCAATGATAATCACTCTTTAACCGATGTCAATTGCAATTTAAAGTTTTATCAGGGATGGTTTTCTTCATTACTGGTACTAAACAAACAATTTATTTTTTTCAACTTCAAAAAAACATGTCAATCATTCTTACAAGACATTGAAGCATTGTTCTTACAAATGGAGCCGGGCTATCTTCCTAAATATTTCTATTCACTTTCATTAAAACTAAAAGATGCGTATAAAGGAATTAGTTTTTTAAAAAAGCGGTATGAAAGTGTCAGTAATTCATGTGTCACGGATTTAAAATCAATCAAATTGTTAATTGATGATTTATCGAAATATGTCTTATTTGATGAATTAGAAGGATTGTATCATCGAAGTGTGATAATTTATTTACATTGCCTCTACATTGAAGAAAACTATGTTAATGTCAATATAAATTCTGCGCTTAATTCTTTAAAAATCGATCTTTTATTGATAAAGACATCTATCGAAGAAAAAAATTTGAGTGGAATACATCAACTTCGAAACAGTTTTTATGGGGATTTGAAAAAACATAAAATCATTTTAAAATACTTTAAAACCAAAGTCAATAACTGTTCTGATATTTTCATTAAAACTCGCAAATGGCAATTTTCTTATTATATAACTATTCAATCAATTTTAAAATATCAAACATATTCAGATGTCGAAATAATTAAAGATGGAATTAATTTTTACTGCTGTTCAGATGAGAAATTACCCACAAGCCATCAAACTATTTCAAGAAGAGCCGAAGAAATCAAGCATTATGTCGAGTCATTGACAAAATACTGTTTCAAAAAATGTGAGAGTTTTTGTTTAATGTTTGATGAAGTTGAAGATTCTTCATTGCATAAAAAGTATATATTTATTATCGGATATTTCAATTTGGGTGGAAAACGAATTACATTGCCCATTGACCTTATCCAATCGAAAAGTACTGGAATTGAATATGTAAACATTATTATTTGTTCTTGTTTATCATATGGGATAAATTTAAAAGAAATAACTGAAAAATTAGTTTGTTTAGTTAGCGATGGAGGATCGAATGCAGCTAAATGCAGAACAAAAATTCAAGAATGGATAAATTCGAATAGGACTAACAAGTATCTTGAAAATAACATTTTCTTTTCAGTTCATTGTTTGTGCCACCAAATTAACTTAAACATCAAATCATTGATTGCAGAAGAAACAATAGTTGATGTTAAACTTTTGATTAAATTTCTAAGGAATAGATTTAATTATATTCGATTTAAAAAGTTTTTGAAAGAAAATAATTCGAGATTTAGTAATGTCAGTAGTTATTGTGAAACTCGGTGGTTATCTTTAATGCAATCATTTAATTCTGTTGATAATTGTTATGATATTATTATTAAATATTTGAAAAAAATGTTATTGGAAACAAAATACCCTAAAAGCATAGAACATTTGAAAGCAACTATTCAAGGGAATATTCAATCGGATAACTATTCAAAAATTACTTTTCTATTTGTCACAGAAAAGAAAAATGAAACACATAAAACCACAAAAAGATTAAGCAATGCATATAAATTATTAAGTATATTAACTAACCGAATTTGGAAACTTCATTTTAAAATAATATGTGATACATTAAATATTTTGACAGAGTTCAACATCTTTTTCCAAAACAACTTCAATACGATTAATTGTTTTAAAAACATTAATGAGTATATTTCAATTGTAAAATCCTTTTCTTGTGGCAAAATGGAATTCAACTTTTTATTAAATAAAACAAACAATTTTATTCAAAATTATGAAAACAGAAAAGATTTGGAAAAAGTTTTAAATGAATTTATAACACATATATTTGGCAAACTCGATACAGATTTGGAAAATAGATTCAAACATTATCTTGAAAATAGTAATTTGTATAATTTTTTAAATGAACCATACAAATACTACAAACAATTAAATTTTTCCAGCAAATTCAAAAATGAAATGGATTCTTTATTTAATCAAATACCAACAGAGGAACAAAAACGATTAAATATTTTTGATTTATGTGCCATTTTCAACAAAAACACATTTATCAACAAATTCATTTCTCAGATTAATTGTTGTATGTCAACAAGTTATTTATGCGAGCAATCTTTCTCTAAATTGAAAATGCTCACTGTTGGTAGAAACAAACTAAGTGATGACTCAGTTCAATCGTTGTTGTTCATTTCAACATTTAAGTATGAATTTGATTTAGACACTTTGGTCCTTAACCATTTTGAAGTTCCTTTAGTGTCAAGAAATGAAACACTGAACAATCTACTTTCATCTGTTAACCAAGAAAATTGTATTCTTGACAATCATTAACCAATAGTTATTTGGCATTTTCTCAAAACTGGTTTTTTCGTGTTCTTTCTTAATTTTTTTTGTCGTTCTCCAGTTTTTTTTAACAAAAAAAATTTCAAAAAAATCAAAAAAAATTTCAAAAAATTTTTGGTCATCACTGAGCCAAGTCAATGGTCAATTCTCAGAATGGTTTACCCAACTTTGCAAAAATGATAATATTCATTTGGCCCCAATCCCAATTGGTGGAATCAGATTCTGTACAACAGTCCTTGAAAATGGAAATGCAACCGAATTGGTCGAAGAAGGAATCCCCATTGGCCCCGAAGAAATAAAACAACTCCTTCCTGCTTTTGAGGACATTCTGAAGTCCAACCCAATTCAAATTGTTGTTTTTACGGGAAGTACTGCACCTGGCATTCCATCCGATATTTTTCAACAAATGGCGCATATTGCTCATCTCCACAATTGCAAGATTATCGCAGATACTCGCGGAAGTCCACTAATTAACTTGCTCCGGGAAAAACCAGAAATTATTAAGCCAAATGAATCGGAATTCATTCAAACATTTGGTGGTTTGGAAAAGGCGGTAGAACTAAGCAAAAAAGGTATTTCTGTTATTATCACAAGAGGAGGTAAATCAACTTTATTTTTCGAAAATGGCGCTGAATCCGAAATCCCCATTGAAAGAATTGATGTGGTTTTTAATCCTATTGGATGTGGTGATTCTTTCACTGCTGGGGTGGCAACTTCCCTCATTTCCTCTCCTTCTCTCGGCGATGCAATTGCCAAGGGCCATTGGTGTGCAGCCAAAAATGTTCAAACATTAACTCCTGGATCACTAATTTAAATCAATTTTTATTTAGCTTTCCACTTGTTTCTTCATGGTCAACATGATCAACAAATTCATTCAACCGCTCCTTGATTAATTCTTTTCTTTGTTGTAATTGGTTGAACTGATGTTGTTTTGATTGGTATAAATTCATTAACTCAGTCATTTCTTTCCCCAATTTCTCTTGCTCTTTTCTGCTTTCATTGATAAATCTTTGGCATTTTTGGGCTTGACTTTCATAGTAAGAAATATCATGTTTTTCACCATAAAAGAAGCAATCTTTGTCGATGTCATCGTAAATAATGGAGGCACTTGCCATTTTTTCTTTTTCTTTCGTTTGGAATTTGTAGAACAATTTGGATCTCGAAATTTTTAAATGAAAAGAGTTGTTGTTGTAGGTTCTTCAAATACTGACTTAATTGGGTATTGTGAGCGATACCCTGAACCTGGAGAAACAATTCTTGGTAAGTTTGTTTGTTTTATGGTTTCGACGACCTTTCAATTTATCAATAAAGAAAATTTCAGACTGGATTTGGCGGAAAAGGGGCAAACCAATGCATTATGGCGTCAAAGTTTAAAGATGTCTCTGTTGCAATGGTGGGTTTTCTTGGTCATGACCAATTTGGTTCGACAACCCTTCAAAACTACAAAGACAATGGGATTGATGTTAGTCACATCCATTTTTGTGATCTTCCCACTGGATGCGCAATGATTACTGTTGACAAAACAGCTCAAAACCAAATAATTGTCATTCCAGGGGCAAATGAAGCCGTCACACCAGAATTCGTTTGTTATATCTTGTGGAAATGTTTAAAAGGCCCTAACACCGGTAGATTGATCTCCATGCCGAAGAAATATTTAAGGAAGGCGATATTGTTGTCTGCCAAAATGAAATTCCAATTGAAGCCACTTACGAAACCTTAAAGCAAGCCAAAAAACATGGTTGTTACACACTTTGGAATCCAGCACCCGCCCCAAAAGAAGTTGATAAAAACATTATTAAATATATCGATACTTTGATTGTTAACACAAATGAATCAATGCAAATTGGAGGAGAAAAAACACCCGAAGAATCCGCACTTAAGCTGCATAAGGAATTTGGCGTGTTGGTTATTGTCACTCTTGGTGAAAAAGGATGTTTAATTGTCGGTGATGAACAAATTAAAATTGAATCCATTCAAGTCGACGCAGTAGATACGACTGGCGCAGGGGATGCTTTTGTTGGAAGTTATGCTCGGTGTTGGGCTGTTGGTCTCGAACCAAAGAAATCTGCTCAAATAGCCGTTAGAATCGCATCTGAATCCGTGACTCGTCATGGCACGCAATCGTCTTATCCCAACAAAGAACGAATCCAACAAATTATTACAGAATTGAATTAAATGTTATGGTCATTCATTTTACCATTTTCCAACCAGTCATCCAAAGTTTGGATTCCAAACGTGATTGATTTTTTAAGGGAACAAACCTTTTTTTTCTAATAAACAAGTGGATGATGCTTAAAGTGATTTTTAGCAAAAAATTTGAAAAAAAAAATTTGAATAATCTTGAGATTCATCATTGCAAGAAATGTCAATACGAGGATTAATTGAAGTAGTTGCCAAGGAAAGTGCAACGGGATTCGCAAGTGAACCTGGAATTTCACTGAAATTAAAAGCAAAAAGTGTTGCTCTCCCAGGAAGAGAGCAGTTTGTTTTCTTTTTTTTTTAATTGGACCACTCACACATTTTAGAGAACACGGAGTCATGTTGTGGATGAGCGAAGGGGAAACAACATTTCTGCATGTTTTTAGGTATAAAGAGAACACGTTAATAGAATGTTTTACGGCATGGAACTACAAGGGAAATGTTGTTGACGCTTATTTATCTGAGAACTTACCATTCACCGTAAATGTCCTCACAGCAAATAATATGATGTACAGAATTGTTGTTATCAGCGAAAATGGAAGCCATACACCTCGCATTTATAAAGTTGATAATGGAACAAATAAACCATCCAAAATGCGTTGTTTTTCAAAAGGAGAAGAAAGAAATATCATATTGTTGGTTGACAAAGAAATAAGAAGTTATCGTCAACCACAAAGTTATGACGATGGAGACGTTTTCGATGACCAATACCCAATTGCTGATTCTACTTTATTTGAATGTGACTCAAAGTATTTTATAACAAGGGTGGATCTTCCTTCATTGCCACTACCATCATTGGATTATTACACCTCAACAAAATTATTTTTTGAGCCAAAGTCCTTCGCAGGAATCGAATTAAAATCGTGGGATGACGATAAACTTGTTATTCGCCAAAATCTTACACCCAAACAACTCTCTGCTGTTTGCATTAGCCCTTCTTCCGAATTTCTGTGTGCTGTTGATATATCCAGTACCTATTGTTATTTTTATAAAATAGTTGAAAACAAGTTACAATCATTTGGAAGTTATTACAGAGGACAAACAAAATCTCAAACTCAGCAATTATCGTTTTCTCTTGATTCGAAACTGGTTGTTTTTGTTTCTTCCAAGACCGTACGTTTTATTCCTGTTCCATCATCCCCTTTAATTCAAGGTACTTATGTGGATGAAAAATCTGTTGTGGTTCTTTCATCCCAAATTGAACGTACAATTTCTGTTTGTGAAGTAACAAGAGAAGGAGATCCAAATTACACTTTTATTATTGTTTCTGATAGTGCAATTCTCCAAGTATCATTCCAATTATCTGCCCAACAAGCACAAAACCTCCAAGTATTATCATTTGATGGGCTGTTATCTCAAATCAAAAAAATATCACAAACAAATGTCAAGGCTTCAAAATCAACCCAAGACCGTTTTAATTTCAATTACAATTAACCAAATACTTTTTCTGATTATGTCAATCCATTTCATGACTATTTTTCATAACAACATCATAGACATAATCAGCAACTTCGACGTAGTCATAAATCTTTTCGGTGGATTTAAAAAAGTTTATTATATCATCAGCCTCTTTCTCCATTCCATTTCTTTGCATCCAATCAATTCCATTTTGAATATATTCAATTGACCTGTGAAACAATGATTCCGTTTGAATTTTGTATGACAACCTTGGTATATCAGCAACAAACACTTCTTTTTGTTTCAGTGATGAGTCAATATCTTCTCGCAATATAAAACTCAACATTACTTTGGTTTCTTTGATTTCACAAATGATTTCAGAGTCATTCCCAGGGCACTGACTGAGCTCGCATACAACATTTTGTTCAGTCAAAGTGATTTGTGAATTGTCCAGCGAAAGAATTGCAGTTCCTTTCAATTTGTTAAGTTGTGACTGGTCAATTTCACTCAAGCAAATTTCCCCAATTGTTTCTTGTTTCTCCTGTAAACCAAAATCCCCAATGATTCTAAAGAAACATGTTTTATTTTCAATATATGTAAAGTCAAAAGAAATGATTTCAGTAGTTCCATCAACAAACAAACTGGTTGTCTCATCAGAGTAAATATTTTTCAAATAATAATAACATCTTGGTTTGTTAATAATTTCATATTTTTCTTTTTCTCCATTCTTCATGATGTCTTCTAACGAAACAACAGTGATATTCCAACTCAGTGGGTTAACTTTTTCATTTAAAATATCTTTTACATGACCCCGAAAAGGGCTAGAAATCACTATTTTTCCTTCTTTGTTTCGGGCAAGTTCCAACGTGCTATCAACGAGAGGTGAATAAAAATTATTGATCGTTGCATTAATTTTTTTCATTGTTTGAATGTTACATCCGTGAATGGGATTTTTCTCACTAAAATCTTCTTTTTCAATAATTATCTTTTCCAATCGGATTCCACATTTGAACACCTCCACTGGGCTTTGTCGGGAAAAACTTATTACGTCTCCGATCGCCAAAAGCCTTTGAGTCCTTCCTTGACTTACAATTTTTCTTTCTTTTTCAACTAATTTGGTATTTTCCCAATCATACAGAGATAATGTAGTTATCATTGAACTCTCAACAATAACAATTAATGTGCCATTAGTTTTCTCAGATGATAAAATAATTTGATTTTGAATCAAATCCTTACTGACTGGAAAATAATTTTCAAGAACCATTAATTGTGATGGATAAATCAATGGGAAATAATATGGAATATCATTTTTTCTATTAAAAACATTTTGAAGAAATAATAATACCATTGATAATGGTCGGACTTGTGCATTGGAATAAAACAAAGATATATTGAATGTATTTGGAATTGGTATTTCTTCTAATAACCACATACAATGTGGGTTGTTTGTCAACGTTGTAATAAAACTAAACCCATCATATATTTTTATGTTGTATGATATTGAATATGTCCCATCATCAGTTGTAATTGTGTCATCATCGACATAACTCGCTGATAACGCCTGTAAAATGAAAAATACAATGAGGCTTGGAGTTGCCGCCATATCAGTTTTGATATTTTCTTCTTTTTTTTTTCACTTTTTCAAATTTATTTTTTTTTTAAAAAATAGAACAGATATCGGTTGCCAAGTTCTTTTTTGAAAGTTCTTAAAGTAAACTTGGCTCTTTTATTTGTTAATTCTAAATGAGTTCTCCTTTAGAATATGAACCTTTTGTTTTAGGTTTTGGTTCCCCTGAAAAAGGAGTTTCATCGCAATCATCCTATAACAGTCCAGCAAAAGATAAAAAAGTAATTCAAGGAACTTCTTCCGTAGTGGCTGGTATCACAACAACAAGAACAGATACCTCCTCTACAACAATGAAGACTAGACTGAAAGATCAGTCGTTCCTATCGGTTGAAGAAAAAAAAAGCCCTTATCAATCTCATTCACAAGAAAAAACAATCGAATATGATTACGTTGACGAGGGATATAAGAAACCACCTAATATAAATCGTGCAATGAATGAAACTCCTGCTCCAAAAAATTCAATTAAAACATCGGAGCTGTTCGATTCATCTTCTGGTTCGGAAAAACAAAAAAGTTATATAGAACTATTGGAATATCAATTACAACGATATGAAGAAATACCTTGGGTCAAAGAAATAAAAAATGAACACCCACAAAACGAACTTCCATCTCTGTTGGAAAAAATGTATGGGGAGTACTGTGCAATTCTAAATAAATGTGTGTTGTTGGAAACTGAGAATGTAAAATTAAAAAATGAATTAAAAAATTTGAAGGACATTCATCAACTTCTCAACAAATATTCACTATTACATATTCAGAGATCAAATCATTTCATCACCGAATTAAAAGAACAATTCCAGAAAGAAGAACACGAAGACACCAATAATTGAATTAATTTCTTTGAAGTATTTTTAGACTTGCAAATCTATAATTTTGGGGGGCGCTCAGCTAAAATCAGTTTTACTTAAACTGAATTTGCCCTTCAAAGTAGGCATTGGAAGAAGGAATTTATTGGAATTTCTGAAGGGCAACACACGAGAATTGAAGTTAAATTGAACTAACACCAAAATAAAAAAAAATATGGAAACGAAACATCAAACAAAAAAGGAAAAGGGGGAGTAGGGATAAAACAGAAAAATTAAGAGCAAAAAAAATGCAAAAAACGAGAAATAAAAATAGAATTGAATTCTAAGAATTTCAAGATTTAGATGGAAAAATGAACTTCAAAGTTACTTTTAAATGAACAAAGAAATTGGGGATTACATTCTTCTAAAAGAAATCGGTAAAGGTGCATTTTCAGTTGTTTATGAAGGTATTAAAAAATCAACAAATGAAGAAGTGGCAATCAAAGTAATTGATACTTCAAAATCTGATCCAAAAAAGTTGCAAGGTGAAATTGACATTTTAAAAATGGTTGATCATCCTTATATTATTAAATTGTACGATGTATTTGATGGAAATGATGGGAAATTATATATTATAACTGATTTGGTTAGAGGCGGTGAATTATTTGATAGGATTTCAGATAAAACATTTTATCCTGAAGATAAAACAAAAATTGTTATTAAACGTTTAATTTCTGCAATTGAATATCTTCATTCAATGAATATTGTGCATAGAGATTTGAAACCTGAAAATATTTTATTAAAAAGTGCAGATAATGACACTGATGTTCGAATTGCTGATTTTGGGTTTTCTAAAATGATTACTGATGATGCTCAAATGTTAATAACGGCTTGTGGAACTCCTGTTTATGTCGCACCAGAAGTTTTAAAATCGAAAGGATATGGAATGGAAGTAGATATGTGGTCAATTGGAGTTGTTACTTACGTTTTATTGTGTGGATATCCTCCTTTCTATGGGGATGCGTTGGGAGAAATTTTGAACGCAGTATGCTCTGCTGATTATGAGTATCAAGAAGAGTATTGGTCTGAAATTTCGGATGATGCAATGGATTTCATTGATAATTTGTTAGTAGTTGAACCAACTTTGAGATTAACCGCAGAAGAAGCCTTACAACATCATTGGCTTGCTGTTTGTTTTTTTTTATTTTGAAAGAACGTAATAATGAAAGGAGTATTAATTCGTTAGGATGTTGATATTGAGGATGTTTGAGAGAAATTGTTGAAAATTAACACGAACTTCTTATTAAAAACCATTTCATTTTTGTTTTTCTGTAAAAAAAAGAAACCCTAGAAATAGTATAAGAAATTAAGAAAACCTAATAATT
>NWBR01000392.1:10441-20872 GCA_002914575.1 Entamoeba moshkovskii
AAACATTTTATTCTCCAGTTAATTTTTGTTTTATAAACCAATTTTTATAAATAAAAATATTCGAAGAAAAGAAATTATTTGTTGGTGCTAAAAAAATCGTTTTTTGAACGTCTTTTTGTGTGAAATTTTTGGTTTCATTTGGAACTCCAAAAAATTAAATTTCAAACAAGCTTAATGTCGGCTTCAAGAGAATTTACACCACCAATTATTGTTTGTACTTTAGTTTGAAAGGAATTTGGAAAACACTTACCATGTAGGACGAAAAGAAAAAAATGAAAAAAGTTTGAATTTCAATGACATTGTTAGTTAAAACAAATGTAATTCATTGTAGTGTTTCCATAACAGACCAAAGTCAATGCTCCAAAATGGACTTGCATTCTCATTGGTTCAATCTCCTTCATCCCCAACTTTGGCTAAAAAAAAGAATTTAAAAGGGAATAAATCAGGGGATTTATCAATGTTAACAAAGAAAAATAACATTGAATTTATAGCAGAAAAAAAGTTAAAACCATTGATTCAAAGGAATATCGAAGATTACGAAGAAAATGAAAAAACATTTAGAGATATTCCATTAGTTATTCATCATCTTTTGGTATTCATTTTTGAACAAATTAATAAACAAGTTCACTTTTTAAATAATACTTTACTTTCTGATTTAACTATTTCTTTCGAATCACCAAAAGATGTAATTTCAAAATATTTAAAACTTCCAATTATTCATTTACAAAATCAATCAATATCTAATTTAATAAATATGGGTTTTACTGAAAAAGATGCAAATGCAATTATTTCTAAAAGAAGTGAACAACCTAATTTTGAATTATTAAATATTAATTCAAATATTAATAATGAACAATTCGTTAAATTAATCAAATTAACTTCACAATATTTAAATGGAAATTTACCAAATTTATACAAAGAAGTTGATGTAAATTTTGCGTTTATCCTTTTAAAATATTTCTTTTTAAATTTACCGAAACCTTTATTAAATGATAAAATTATGAATTTATTTGAAATGGGATTAACAATGAAAAATAAAGTTGGAATTGTAAGACTTAAAAATTATTTATTGGAAGAAATTGAAAATACTTTATTTAAATTAAATCATGAATCTTCTTGTGGCTTCATTTTATTCAAAGAAATGATATTGTTTATAAGAACAATTATTGATTTACTTCAATTGGAAAATGAAGAAAAACAATCAATTTATTTATGTTATTTTAATGCAATGTTCCAAAATGATTCATTTAAAAAAGAATATTTACCATTGATTGATCTATTATTTGAAGGATTAAAATATACCAGAAATATCTATGAAATATTTCCATTTGAAAATGAAATTATTATTAAAAAATTTGAATTCGTATTTTGTCCATTATTTTGTGTTAGTTTAAATGAAGAAGTTGAAATAAATGATACAATCCCTGGTTCTTTATTTTTTACTTCTCATAGAATTATTTTCAAACCAGATTCACAACAAAATCAAAGGGAATATGAAGTTTTAAAATATTTGGGATTGGTTTCTCTTTGTAATATTTTGAAAATTGTTGTTAATAGTTTTGATAATTTTCATTATTTAAGAATTATATGTAAAGATATTAAAGTTTTAACTTTTAGAATTGTTGGTCAAATTCAACCATATCAAGATATTATTGATAATATTAAACAACATTATCGATATTCAACTCAAATTGAATATATTCCTCCAATATGTTCACATATCGATTCGTTATCAAAAGAAGTTAAAAGTTGTATTCAAAATATTTCAGTTATTGAAGGAAATATTTTAATTTGTCAAGAAATATTTATTGAAGAAGAAATTAAATTAAAACCATTAATATGTTATCAAACAATATTAGGAAGTCAATTAATTCGATTTCCTTTATTAAAAAGTACTTTTCCTAATATCGTTTTAAGTTCAAATACAATACAATTTAAAGAAAAATATCAAGGATTAATTTCTAAATATGATTTGATTGGAGAAGATGAATTTGATAAATTATTTAATAAAATTCAAGAAATAATTCCAATTGTGAATACTCAATCAAATCAAAATGTTTCTCATTTTTTTGAAGCTTCAAATCGAATTAGTGATGAAATTAAAATTATTATTGATTATTCTAATAAATTATCTAAACAACTTACAAGTAAAAAAATTCATTTGATATTAATTTCAAATAAAAATAATGAAAAGGGATTATGTATTCTTAGTAGTTTAATTCAAATTATTATTGATCCATTTTATAGATCAATTAATGGTTTCTTAGACATAATACAAAAAGAATTTATTTCTTTTGATTTTTTTGGAAATAATGAAATTGGAAATTCATCATATTTCGTATTATTTTTATTATGTGTAAATGTATTATTTAGACAAAACAATTGTGAATTTGAATTTGATGATAAATTAATTCAATTCTCCTATAACTCTTTATTTTCCAATGGATTCTTTGATTTATCACAAAGTAAAAGTAATTCTGATAAATCATTTATATCCTTAGTTCAAACTAATATTAATGAATTTATTAATCCTTTATATCAAAGTCAAAAAATATATTTACAAACAGAACTTGTTGAAGGAGACTGTTGTACTTTAATATTTAAATGGTTAAATTATACTAAAAAATGTACAAAAATATTTATGAGTGAAACATTATCAACAAAAAATATTGGTCTTGGAATATATTCATTTCCACCAATTGATATTCCAATTTATTCTTTTTCTACTTTAACATTACTTGATTTAAGTAATAATAGATTGAAAGATTTTCCAGTAGAATTATTACAATTACCTCAATTAAAAGAAATTAATTTAAATAATAATGATATTCTTTTTGTAACAAATCAAATAACAAAATTAATACAACTTACCTTCTTATCTTTGGGTAATAATTGTCTCTTATCTATTCCTGATTTATCTTCACTTGCATTAAAAAAGTTAGATCTTTCTTCAAATGATTTTCCAAGAAATTATCAATTTGAATTATGTAATTCTTTAGAATATTTTAATGGAAGTGAATTTATATCATATCCAACAATTCTTAGTGCTCTTCCAAATATAATATCTTTAGATTTTTCTCATATTCGATTTGATGTTTTAGAAATAATAAATAATCCACCTCGATCATTACAAGAATTAAAATTATCTCATTGTCATCTTCCTATTATACCAGAAGAAATAACTCGTTTGGCATTAAGTAGTCTTGATGTTTCCAATAATTCTATTAATAAAATGAATTATTCTTTTTTTAATATGTCATCATTAAAATTATTAAATTTATCAGGAAATTATATTAATGGAAAGAATGCATTATTTAAAACAATGTCTAATTTAGAAGTGATTGCTGAAGATGTTAAAATTCCAAAAAGAAGACCATCAGTTTCATTTGTTCCATCAATTAAATTAACTAAATCAACATTAAATGAACAAATATTGTTATATGGATTAGAAAAAATAATAATTACTGGTGATAGCTTAAGAAAAGAAATATTTACAATTCTTCAAAAAAAAATTAATGAAGAAGGAACTATTTTTGTTAATAATGAACATTCAATAACATTTGAATTGATTGATAAAAAGAAAAAAGAAAAAAAGAATTTAATAATGATTGAAGCTTCAATTGATCAACTTGAAAAAGAAATGTGGAAATTAAGAAGAAGTATTTTTATTGTTTGTAAAAAACATAAAGAAAGTAATGAAGATGAAATTATTATTGAAATGTTAAATATAATGCAAATTCATGGATATATTCATATTGTTTGTAATGAAGAAATTATTAATAATTTTGATGATAAAAAAGATTTAATGAAAATTCATAATTATGTTTTTGTTGAAGAAAAAAAGAAAAAGAAATCAATCACTTCTCTTTGGAATAATTTATTAAATCAAATTAATAAATTATTTATTATTGGAGGAGATGATTGTTTAAGTGTTATTAATGAATTAAAAACATTAAGAATTCCAGGCTTTTGTTTAACAGTAAAAGAATTAAAAGAATTAATGGGATATTTAGGAATAACAGAATGGAAGAATGTATTGAATTGGTTAACAAAGAATGGATATTTATTTTCTAATAATGATTTTCGAAATAAAAATTGTATCATTAATTTTAATGAAAATGATCATTTATTAGTTGATTTAGATGTATTTGAATTAGTATCTAAAACAATTCAAAAGAATTGTGATAAAAATGGATTTATGTGTGTGAGTGTATTTGAATTATTGGGAATTAAAAATAAAAATATTGAATTCCTTTTAACTCTTTTTGAAAAAAATGGATTACTTTTAAAAATTACAAAAGAATTGGCAAATAAATATTTTTGTGATAAACAATTTTTAGAAGTTTTATCAACTTGTTCAGAACAATCTCAACAATTAAAAAAATATAGTCAAAGTACAAGTGGAAGTTCTACTTTATCAAATGGAAGTTATAATTCTTTTCCAGTTGGTGTAACAGAAAAAATTGAATTAAATCATATTGTATTATATACATATCATGAATATAAAGATAATTATGAAAAAGAATTGTGGCCAGAAAATCATTTAAGAAATGAAATTGAAATTGGAAGATTAATAAAAATGAAAATGGTTAATTATAAAACAATGAATTTAATTGTTTCAATGATAATGATAAAATATAATATTCATACTTATTGGAAAAATGGTGCAATTGTAATTATTCAAAAAAATGATAATCAAGGTAAATTATATCTAATGATTGAAACAAATAGAAAATGTAAAAGTATTGAATTTCGTATGAGAGGACTTATTTCTTCTTCAGAAATTCCATTTTTAATGGTGAAAGAAATAAATGATATTGAAAATTTAATTAAAACTATTGGTAAAGAAACTAATGCTGAAATTGAAAGAATTGATATATTATGTAATGATTGTTTACAAAAAGGAATTAAAACAATTATTCCAATTGAAGAAATTCAAAATACTATTGATCATTTTTTATATACTTTTAAATGGAAAGAACATACTATTCATTGTATAAATTGTTTATTGGATTATATTATTAAATCATTACCAAAAGAATTTATGAATACATTAGAACAATATGATTTTATTAAAGAAATTGGTTCAGGATCTAATTCAATAATTTCATTATATAAAAATAAAAATAATAATGAATTAGTTGTTGCAAAAATTGGTAAATTAGATTTAAGTGGTGTTGGTTTAAATGAAAAATATTCTGCTTTTGAATTATTTGCTTCTTCACTTGAAGAATATTTAAGAGAAATTCAATTCATTTCTTTTCCATCACATCCAACAATTGCCAAGATTTATGGATATTCAATTAATCCATTATTTGTAACAATGGAATATTTTAATGGAGGAAGTTTATATGATTTAATTAATCAAAAGAAATATAATTTGAGTATTAAAGAAAGAATAACTATTGCAAAAGAAATTGCAACTGCAATTAATTTATTACATACTTATAAAATTCCATTAATTCATAGAGATATTAAATCACCAAATATATTAATTCGTCTTACCGAAAATGGTTTATTTAAAAATTGTGCATTAAGTGATTTTGGAGAAACTGTTCCAACAATAACAACTCAAAATTCTAATGTAGAATGTCCTTATTGGTTAGCTCCTGAAATTATTAATGGAAATAAATTTACACAAAAAAGTGATATTTATTCATATGCCATTATTCTATGGGAAATTAGTTCCAATAAACCTCCATTTTCAGAATTTAATTTTTTTAGTGAAATAAGAGAAAAAGTAGTTTCTGGATATCGACCTCTTTTAAATAATAATATATCACTATTTAATTCAATTATAAATCAATGTTGGAATGCAGATCAATTATTAAGACCTTCAATGAAAGAAGTAATTATTGAATTAGAAAAATTAAAGGAATAAAAAAAATATTTGTAGATTCTAATCAATTAATTTTAATAAATTTGATTGTTGTTCTAAACCAAAAGTTATTAATTTTTCAGGATAATATGGTGGTCTTCCATGAATAAATGGTAAAATACAATTATTTTCATCTTTAATTATTCCATAATCAATATGATGTTTTTTACAATAAACTGGTCCTTTTTCAATTTTTCCAATTAAATTATTCAATAATCCATTATAATAAGCATATTCTACAACTGCTTGATCTGGTCCAAATTTACTGATATCACAATTTTTATTTTCTTCCATTAATTTCCATATAATTTCAACATACGATAATAAATAAGAATAACCTCCTGATATTATTCCTGCATTTATTATTTCTTTTGTTTTATCTAAACCTTTTAAATCTGGATAACATTCTTCATACCATTCTAAATTCTTTGGATCTTCCATTAATATATTTCCTTCACATCCTTCTTTAAAAAGAAGTAATTTACCATTTGTTGGTATATATTGAAATGGATCAGTTTGGAAATAAATATCAGAAACATCACAATGAATAACTCTATTAAATATATGTTTTTTTAAATAATCAAAATATAATTTTATTCGATAATTAGCAATATAAATATTTGGTTTTTCAAATGATATAATAGTTAAAGAAAATGTAGTTTCTAATAATTGAAAAAAACTTGATTGTTTTCTATAAATGTTTTTTTCTACAAATAATACAATTGTACATTCAGAATTTCTTCTTAATAAATCAATTGGATAAATTATACTTTTTAAATCTACTCTTCCTTCATCTGCAACTGAAAGTAATACTACATCATTTTTATCACTTTTTTTTCCTTCAATTTTCATACATTTATTTTCAAATTCAATTAAAATAGTTTTTCTTCCAATTATCATTAATATAATTAAAAAGAAAGTTGATAAAATTATTAAATATTTTAAATAATTCACTCCTTTCTTATTTACCATTTGATTTTTTTTTAGTTTTGTTTTTAAAATTTTTTTGTTTTTTTTTTAGTTTTTTTTGTTATTTGGTAAATCGTTTTAAATTATTTTTTTTTATTTGAAAAATGAAAATTAAATTAAAAACGTCAAACGAATTTAATCAGTTTTTGGATGTTTTTCAACTACATCTTCTTTATCAACTGATGGTGTAGAGACACCTTTATTGTCAACAATTGGAGTTTCAGATGATTCAACTTTACTTGTTTTTTCATTTTCTCCTTTTTCTTCAATTTCACCATGCAAAAGAGAAACTCTCCAAATTACAAATATAAAGAAAAGAGAAAAACCAGAAAGATACATATTTCTTTCACTTCTGAATTTACTAATACATAAGTAATAATTTGAAATTAATTATTGACAAACTTTAAATTGACAGTTACACGATTAACTACAGGATCATCTGATTGAAGTTCTTTCAATTGGGTATTACATTTCATTTGAGTTCGAACTGATTCCATAAAACATAAAGATAATATAGTAAGAATAACTACAAAAACAGTTCTATTTTTTAATATCTTACTAAAGAATGTTGGAACTTTTTTGGCAATAAATGATGGTAATGGAATTAAAAGAATTAATAAGATAACAATTTCCAACAATAAAAAGAAAAAAACAGCAGTCCACAAGAGGGTGGCCATGAAGTATTATTTTAAGTTCCCTTTTTTTTATTTTTATTAAAGAAATTATATTTTATTATAACTTATACTATTAAAAAAAAGTCAATAAATTTAATTAAAAATTACTCAAAATAAAGGTCATCTTTGATTAATAACAGGGAAACTGCTACTACTACAGTTAATGTTACAATATCAATTAAATATCCCCAGAAAGTTAATGATGCTACTAATTTATTTCCTTTTGGATAAGCAAGTGTACATAATACAACAGTATTAAATACTGGTGGTGTTGCACTTTCAATACACATCACTAATATAAAGATTGGATCATCAATAAAGATATCATATAGATATCCAAGATAAATAATACTAATAAATGCTGCTGGTAATATACAATATTTCATTACAACTCCTGACATAATTGTAAATGGACTTACATTTGATGCAATTGGACCTTTTGCCATATTTGCACCAACAATCATTAAACATAAAGGAACTGTTGCTTGATCCAATATTTTCATTGTATTTCCTACAACACGTAAAGGACCTGTAAAAAAGAAATCCCATAAAGGATCAACAAATAAAAAAAGAACACCAAAGAATACTCCCAAAAAAGCAGGATTAAATAATTTATCAATAATTTCTCTTACCATTTTTGGTAATTTATTCCATTGTTTTGATATAAATGAACTACAATTTATATATATTTTCTTTATAAAAGTAAATACAATTCGTATTGGATTTAATAGTACATCATACCAATGTGATTGTCTTTCAAATACTTCTTCATCAGATTTATGATCTTTTTGTGGTTCTATTGGTTGTATCAATGGTAAAGTATCTTCTCCTGTTTCTTTATTAAGATTAATATAAATATATCCAAGAATCCAAAATAATAATGAAAACATAAAAAGATGTGTTGAAATATATGCACTTCCTCTTTTATTTGCTTGGGTTGCATCTGGTCCTACACCAAATAATGTCGTATCTTTTGTTAATGAATCAACAATGGCAAGTGCAATAATTGTTGGATTTCCAAATGAAAATGTATGAACAAATACTCTTGCATCTTTTGTATTCATTTTTGAAACATATGCAATTCCTCTCATAAAAAATGCTGCAATTGCTGTTAATGAAAAACATGATACTAATAATGGCCACCAATCTAACATATCAGATGGATTATCAACTGATGATGATAAACGAGTAACAATTGTACAAAACATTGGAAAAGTAAATGTTACTCTTGATAATGCCGCAAGTGATTGTTGATTTAAAAATCCTTTTTTTGCACTAATATATCCACATAATCCAACTAATACTAATTTTCCAACAGTTTCAAGAGATGATCTAATGATGATCCAAGTAGAATTGGACATTGTTTAATTTTATTTAGTTTTTCTTATTTTTATTTTTAATAAAAATTTTTGTGGTGGTTCCAAATAATTAATAATGATTCATTTCAATTAATTTTTTAATTCTTGGGTTGTTTGGACCTTCCTAGTTTTTTTTTTAAATTATGATTGACTCATTTCTTTTTTTATAAGAACAAGTCATTCGTTGAAAAGTTCCATTAAATTTGTTTTGAAAAAAATGGTTTTAATTATCCATTTCAATCACCATAATTCTTACTGGTGTAAAATAATAATTTCCACAAAGCGAATTTTCAATTTCTTTGTAATTAAATGATTCTTGAACACAATATGATTCATTTTTACAAATTTCTTTATAAACATAAATATCATCTCCACTTCCCATTGAAAATAAAAAATGTAGATTACAATCTCCTAAATGAAAAGAATATTTGGAAAGTTTGTCTTTTATTTCAAACTTTGACATTTCATTTAATCTTCCATTTGATTTTAATGAAAATAAAAATGAGTTTGGGTCATTAATAAAACAATTGATTTTATCAATTCTTACTTTAATAAATCCTCCAAATAAATTGTTATTTTCATCTTCAATTATAAATATTAAATTACTTTTATTTATTATTATTCGATCAAAGAAAGTATGATTAATATTCCAATTTTCAATATCTGAATCAAATATGATATTTCCAATTTTCATTTGTGTCCATTCTTCTATTTTTTGAATTTCTTTTATTTTATTTTCAAATTGTAACGATAATTTATTAGAATTTGTGTGTTGTTTGGAATTTAAAACACCCATTTTAATAATTTTTTAGTTCTGAAGGTAAATGAAAGATAATTAAACTATAATAATAAACTTAAAGTCATATTTAATTATAAAGAAATATTTTGAACATATTTCAATCCTTACTCTCCCATTCTTTATATCAATAGTTCTTACAGTTTCAACAAAGTTATGTTGTTAAACTTTCTTTGAAATAAAACATTAATTAATTTTTTTTGTTATTTATAAAAAAAAGAATTCCGAAAAAAATAAAAAAAACAGAAAAAAAATCTCGAAAAAGAAAAAGAGATGTTTGATGAAGAAATATTCCAAGTGATGAAACTGTTTCTTGAACCAAAGTTTACAGATGATTTAGAAAAGAAAACAGTCCATCCTACTAAAAATAAAAAAATGATGCGAAGAATTGAAGAAAAGTTTCATAAAGAAGAACCAATCGGAAGAGGTTTAAAAATGACAATACCACTTGTTTTAAAACAAACTGTTATAAAGGAGGAGAAAGAAGAATCATTTGAAAGAGGTTTAAAAATTACAATACCACTTAGTTCAAAACAAACTGTTATAAAGGAAGAGAAAGAAGAATCATTTGAAAGAGCAAGTTTAAAAATGACAATACCATCTGGTTTGAAACAAACTGTTATAAAGGAGGAGAAAGAAGAACGAGGAAGAGAAAGAAGTGAAGAAAAGAGAACACCACAAAGAGAAAATAGATCAAATAGTAGAAGAAGACAAAATGAAAGCCAAAAGAAAAAAGAAGAAGATATTTCGAAATTT
>NWBR01000393.1:0-13567 GCA_002914575.1 Entamoeba moshkovskii
AAAAACATATATATATTAGCAGTGATCCTACTTTCATTATTTCAACCACGTCAGACAAATGGGCGTTCAACACTTAATTTAAAACAGTTTCAACGTTTAAAAAATTTGAAATTATGGAATTGTAAGACAATTAGAATATTATCAGATTCAATTGAAATTTTAACTGTTACTCACCATAGAAATTATCTTGATTTGAAACATTTAGAGACATTAAGAAAAGTATACATTGAAAATGTTTCAAATGTTTCTTTGCCTTCGAATTGTTTGACCATCAAAAAACTTAATTAAAGTTAAAAAAAGAAATTTGTAAGCAACAATTTATTTTAAAGGGTTTGGGTTCATAGGAGTTTTGGAAGATGGGAAGATACATAATTTGGGGGTAAAACCAGAACCTCCACTATTATTTGGGGGAGTGGGGATTGAGGGGATAATAGGTTTTATACATGGCGGACTTATAATGGGTGGAGAAATTATTGTTGGGTTGTTGGGTTGGGTTTGTTTCTTTTCTTTCTGTTTGGTCTCTCCCAAATCTTTCAACACTATCTCTAATTTGCGTGAGCGTTCAATCTCTCTCTTTTTTAATTCATCCATTTCTGCCTTTAACTCCCTCATTTCTTCCATAAGTACTTTGTTTTGATTCTTTAGTAATTGGATCTCCTTGTTTCCATTTGAGTCACTTGGGGTTTGAAGTAGATGGGATAGATGTGTGGAATTTACAGAAGTAGAGGTGGTAATGTTTTGCAAAAACAAAGCAAAAGAATTATTTGTATCATTGATTTTTTTGACATAATCTTCCAATAAACTCCAATTTGTTTCTATTTGGTTGTTTAGATTTGTTGTTATGGCCTCTGTGCTAGTTGTAGCCTCCATCTGTTTCTTTGTTATTTCGAGATCCATTTTAATAAGTTTGAAAAAAGTGTAATGCCTTAAGGAAATGGGGAAGCAAGTAACTGAAACAATATAATGATAAACTAAAACTTTATTTTTGTGTAAACTCCTCAAGAAAAGGAATAAACAACAATGACGACTTGAGCTGATGTTTCTTTTTGAAGCGCCCCAGAAACAATAAATAAGTGAATAATAAAAATTGAATTGTTGCGTTTCAAGCCCCAAATATTAAGTGGGTCTCCATTTTTATATAAAATTAACTCTTATGACAGCATTAAAATGAGTATGACACTCCGGACATACTTTGTCCTTTAATTTGTCAATGACATCACCTTTGCATTCAGAACAAAACAAATGGCCACATGAAAGCACATACAAATCCAAGTCATCCCTTTTACAAATAATGCAACGGGGCTCCGTCACTAAAGATCCACTTGTTTCTTCATATGGAATATCTTTGTCAATTGGAACTTCGCATTTAAACGAACATTTGCTTTCAGTTGAGTCTTCGCTGTCATAATTTTCAATGAAATTTGAAACAGACTTAAAATCAACAGAACTTTTCTCAGAAGGATAGTCATATTTCCTTTTCGGTATTGTTGGCACGATTGTATTTCCTTCAATAAATTTGTCATGAGTTAATTTATCGTAATATTCAAAAATGGTTGGTTTCGGCACTGGGGAGTGAGCCCCATTTACTCTTTGAACGTTCAATGGTTGTGGTAGAGAAGTGTTATTAATTAGATTTGGATGAAATCCAACAGGGCGAGTGGGTTGTATAGGTCTAATAGTGGTAACAGTCGGATTATTAATATTTTGGATAGGAGGGTCGAATCCCATGAAAATGTAAATGAAAGCAAGTTTTCAAAAAAACGAAATGAATTTTAATTTTTTTCGAAACTAAAACAAATTATTTCACTTCCATTTTTGTGTTTTTGATGGAGCCACCTCAGCGCACCCACGAAGAATCAAGCGGCGTTTTTTTTTTGTGCATCTGAACCCCATTTACTTACTATTGCCAAGAAAATCGCTAAAACTAAAAATATAGAATTTGAAGAAGTGGATGAAAAACGTTTGTATTTAAAAGGGACTGAAGAAGATTTTTGCAAACAAGTCCAAGATGAATTGGACAGACAAGTCCATAACAAAAACAAAAAACCGTATTCCCGTTAATAACATAAATTTAATTTTTTGTGTTTTACTTTAAAAAATCACAAATAACAAAATATTATTATTTTTTATTGATTGTGATAAAATGGAAAAATTGAAAAAAGGAACTAATAAAAAATTATAGTGTTTTATAAAGAACAATGAAAGTGATTTATTGTTTGGTAATGTTTATGTTTATTTGTTTCTGTGAAGGAAAAAGCCTTTCAAAGCAATCTCGTCAAATTGCGAGAAAATTAGCGGATGAAATTGTTGGTGTCAAAGTCAATATCGAATATGTGAAAAGGGAAAAAATGCCAAAGTTCAATTTTGAAACTTGCAGAAATACAACCGCTGCCCAATGCTACCTTTGCAAACAAAAGGTTGTTGAAGATGAGGATTATTGTGACAACCCAAAAACAATTGAACAAAAATGTTTGTGTCTTGCCGCAAACCATCAGTGGAGAACTATGTACGAAAATGTTGATGATAAATTGCAAACAGTCGAAGAAGCATGTGCCTTTGTATGTGATGTTAAACAACCACAAATCGAAGACACACTCAAGGTGAATGAAACCATAGTTCAGACAAAATATCCCAATGGGACAACAGCGAATGAAACCGTGAAAACAGCAACAACCTCTGGAACAAGCAGTATAATCGTGATGATCTCTATTTCACTTTTACTCTTCATTTTCTAACTTTGCTGTCTGTTTCGTTTTTGTTCAATCAATTTCACCACTACAAATTTTTTTAGAGAAAAGAAAAGAATTTTCGAAAAGAGTAAAAACAAATGTTGATTTTTGGAAGTAAAAATAAAACAATAATTGAATAACAAAAAAATCGGTATAAAAGGAATGTCAATTAGAGAAATTAAAGTTGATTGATGAGTTTGTTTTGCATCATTTGTTTGGCATTAACTTTAACTTTGAAATCAATTGATTCACGAGTTTCAGGAATTAATTTAGCGATTTCGGGATATTGTTCGGCAAGAGTAAGTTTAACAGGTTTATTCAATTTAGAAACTGGCTTTTTGATACCAAAAGAATCAGTTTTTAAACCACCTTTTTTTAAAATGCATTTCACTTCTTTTAATTTTTGAGCGGCAGTTAATTTTTGAACAGCATCATCAATTAATAAATTTAATTTTTTAACGTCAAATTGATTAACTTTAATTCTATTATCATACATCCTAGCTAAATTAATTAAATCATCTCCACATATCTTTCCTTTGGTGTATTTCTTTGTTATTTTGGTTGCTTTCTTCACTTTACGCGCAATTACTTTGGCCTTTTCAATGGCTGGGTTGATAGCGGTTTCATCAATCGATGACATAATTCTTTCAGCCATTGTTGATGCTTGGGCAGATGAGAGTTTCAATTGATCTTCCAATTTCTTTACTAATATTTGCTTTGATTTAATAATTGCTGGTGGAAGAGTAAGATCTTTAACGACTTTAACACCAATTAATGATTCAGTTTCATTTTTCTTGGCCTGAACACACATAACAATCATGACAATAAACAGGGCGTTCATAATAACTTTTTAATAAAATAATAAAACCAGATAAGATCTAAAAAAAAATAAAAAAAATTATTGATTTTTACACGTTTTTTTCTGAGTCGTGTTGTTCATGTCAGTCTTTTCTTGAATAGTTTTTTATTATTATTTTATGATATCCAATACCCATTTTAAATAACTTTTTTCCTTAAAAAAATGTTTTTGAATGGCCACCACGAAACATTCCCTCTTTTATAATTTATTTCCAATTCACGTAAATTCATTGGAAATTCCATTACTTTTTGGTTGTTTTATTTTAATTTTAGTCCACACGTAATTCTTTCGCATGGGAAATGTCTAAAGCATCACTCTAAGTAAAGGTGGATTGGCATTTTGGTTGACTGTGTTAATTTCTACCAAAAGGCACTCACAATTGGTTTCTAATTAATTTATTATTAAATAATATACTTTAGAAAAAAGAAATAAAAAGTTGTTTAAAACTAAAATATTTTATAACTTTACTCACAGACAAAAGTATGTATACAGTTAGAAGTTATGATGACAATGATAAACAATTTATTTACAATCAATCTCAAATTCAAAGAGCAGAAAACCAGGAACATATCATTGGATTTTTGAAACAATTTTATCAAGTCGTAGTTCCAGTTATTTGCGCTTTATTAGCGACAATCAAATTTGGATTTGCAATTCGATTATTCTTTAGAATACTTACAAAAAGTAAATGGTGGGTAAGACGTGATTGGCAAGTCAAATTAGGGCCAGCACTAAACCCAATTCATTTAGCATTACTTGACCTTTTATCCAGTGGATTATTTTGTATTATTCCACTCTGGGTATTCTTATTAAGAAGAAGAATAACAAGAAGTTTTTTAATAAAGAACATAGCAACTGTTTCTTCTTTGGCCCTTTTCATGCTTTTTTTCACTTCATTTGTTGGTTCTCTTTGGTTATTTGGAATTAATATAGTTATATATTCTTGTTTCTTTGTCATTGATTACATTCTTCAAAACTACTTTAATGTCCAACTAATGCTTAATAATTCATATTCAGTATAAATTGATTATTAGGTTTTTATCTTCGCCGTTTATTTTTAAAGAAAAAAAATTGGTCAACATTAAATAGTTCAGTTTAATTTTGAATGGCCAAATTAGAAGCCATATATTTGTGTAATGTTCTTCTTTATATTGATAAGAAAGCTTCGTTAATTAAATTTCTTTTTATTTCTAAGAAATGTAAAACGGCTGTTGAAATTATAAGGATCAATCCTTATATGACTTACTTTAATTTGCCTTTCCTTTTATCATATTTCAATGGAATTCAATCAATTAGAGGGAATTTAATTGAATTCCAAAATGAAATTGATGGAAACATATTAAATCGGATTTGTTGGTTCGAAATAGATGTCATAAGCTCTATTGGATTATTGAAGAAAGACCTTTTAAATAGGATTATCGAAATAAAAATTGAGGCAAATGATATTATTCGCTTATATTTATTAGTGAACGTTCAAAAAGTTGTTATTTATCATTTTCATGGGAAATTATTATCATTTGACAGCGTCATTGCAAGAAATAAATTAAAACGAATAACTATTTATCATGAAGAAGAAATGAACGACTATGAAATTAAATCGTTAATCTCTTTGTGTCAAAGGTTTGAAAATGTTTCAGTCAAAATAACTACTTCAACTCCATCCCCACTTTTCCCATTATTGTCTAATTTGGAAGTATTCAATTTTTACAATTTAAATGAAGAAAACAACGAACCAAATTCAATTGATATAAATGAATGGTTTGAAAATGAAAATGAACCAATTAATATCATAAAAAACATTGAAGTATTTGATGAAAACTCATTATGGGAAATATCTGACGTTGGAATGAACCAGTTAAACTTGATTATCAATAAGAATACTTTGGATTTTTTGGATTTAAGTTGTTTTGAATTTCTAGCCAATTTTCAATTGACAATTTCCTCTGGAAGACATTTAAATTTGATACTTCCAATTGGGATTGTTTCTTTAACTTTGAACGGAAATTCTTTATGGATAGCCAACCTAAAAGAACTCCTAAGTCTTAAAACAGTGATTATCAAGTCTAACTATGGTCCTTTCACAGAAAAACATACTAAACCTATTCAAAAAAGGATTTGCCTACCCAATTCTGTTATTTGTTGCTTTATTAAATCATTTAATATACATTCAAGATTCGGTAGTTTGGTTGAACTTAATAATATTAAACAATTAAACCTGAGTGGCGTAATAGATTCCTTGGATTGTTCTCAGAATGACAATTTGACTTGCTTGATTATCAATTCTTCTGCTCCTTTATTAACTGTAACTCTTAATACCCATTTGAATTACATATGTTTATCAAATAAAAGAGGGGGTTTATCATTAAAGAACTCGGACGCATTAAAAAATATAAATTATCTTTCATTAGATGGCGATTTTGAAGAAATAGATATCAGTCAAATCATATCAATACAAGATTTAATATTGTGTTCAACATCCAAAAAAACCACAATAAGGTTTCCAAGATATGATCAACAACAACTACAGCATTATTTCGACTTCATTAATTTACAGCCCAAACCCAAGTCATCAATATTATGTTGTAAATCTTTGTCATTAAAGGGGAATTTTATGATATCAAAGCTCTTTTTGGGTTTGACTCAACTGTCTTTCCCAACAATTGAATGTTCCCAATTAAAAAACTTAATAATTCGTTATCATAGTGTTGAGTGTATTGGGTATGATCATATTTCTCGTAAATTAAAAGTTGTTTCCCCAATAAATAAATGTTGTTCATGCATACCAATTGTCTCAAACATTAGCCAGTTTGAAAATATTAAAATATCAATTCTGTATAAGACAAAAGTGTTCGTTGTTTCTTCTCCAAAAACATTACAAAAACCATCTCGTCCAAAGTCACGCTCGCAGAGACAACGTTTGTTTGGTTCGAAATCACCAAATAAAGGGGTTAATATGCATTCAGATGATTCTGGTGATAATTCAAGTGACGTAGATGAAGAAAGCAAACAATATTTATTTCACTCAGACATTTAATAGAAGTATGTTTTTGGAATTCAGTTAATGGATGTGCCACTGAAAATAAAAGATAAAATAACAGAGTCATAACAAGATCAATTAACTTTCTCATTTAGTTTGTTTTCCCTTATATTGTTTGGCTGGATTCTTCTTGGCACAAACTTTACCGAAATGTTTAAGTGCTTCCCTGACGTTTCTCTTTCCTCTGATAAGGAGGGTCTTTCTTCCGGTTGGGGCCTTAAGGGCAAGTTCATCGAATCTGATGCATTTTCCACCAGCCTTAGTAATGGCAGCTTCGGCGGTTTTGGTGAATTTAAGGGCACAAACATTCATTTTTGGAACTGGATATCTGCTATCGAGAGTGACAGTATTGACACAAACAGCGGTTTCTTCTTTGTGATTTTTCATGAGATTAGCCAATTTGCTGGTTGAGACAATTGGTCTATTTACACGACTCAAACAAAGTCTGTGTAAGATGGTTTTAGCAAATTTGGATTGAGTTCTTCTGGCGAGGAATGAATATAATCTAACAAGAAGTTTCATATAAGCATTATTTCCACGAGCAGTTTTTGAAACGTGTTTACGAACGTGATGTCTGTCAAGATCAATGGCCATTCCTTGCTTATTGTGTAAACAGTTCTAGGGTTTATAATCTTCAAAATATTAAAAAAATTAAAAATTAAAAATTGATAAAAAACAATTAAATTTTATTGTTAACTATAAATGTAGTTTTTATTTCTTACTCTTATAATTATAGTTATTTTATTATTACTTTATTACAATTTTTTTATAACAAAATTGTAATGAAAAAACAAAAACAAACTCAAAAAAGAAAAACAGAAAGAAGTTTGGGATGCAAGGAATAAAACGATTTGACGCCTATCCTAAAATTAATGAAGATTTTAGAGTTAGATATTGGATCGGTGGAATTATTTCTTTAATTTGTATGTTTACCATGATCTGGATGTTTTCATCTGAATTAAGTGATTTCTTTGCAACACGAATGAGGCCAGTACTACAAGTCGATGAATCTAAAAGTGATAAACTCCCAATTAATTTTGATATTACTTTTCCACATTCTGCGTGTGCATTTACGACAATTGATGTTTTAGATACAATTGGAGAAGTTTCTATTGATATTGATAAAAACATAAAAAAAATTCGATTAAATCCAGTGAGGGATGACTTAGAGAGTATGAAACGTTTCGCTAAGAATGTTTATGGGACTGAATGCCCCCCATGCGAACAAGAAGGCAATAAGGATAAATGTTGTTTTACGTGTGAGGAATTAAAAAATTCATATCAAAAAATGAATAAACAGGTACCTTCAAACGCGCCACAATGCACAACGATGAATATACATAAAATGGCGTCTTTTTATAAAGGAGAGGGCTGTAGAATGGTTGGAAGTGTTCATGTTAATAGGGTAAGCGGCAATTTCCATATCGCCCCAGGAAGCAGTGAACAACAAGCAGAAAGTCATCACCATTCTGTTGATTGGATTGGAGGTGGTATTAATTTGACACACACATGGAATTCTCTTTCATTTGGGAATGCATTCCCAGGGATGGTTAACCCAATGGACGGGTTAGTTAAAATCGACCCAGCGAATGACTCGATGTTCCAGTATTTTGTTCAGGTTGTGCCAATGACATATCACGGGATAGATGGAAGTATTGTTAAAACCAATGGATATAGCGTTACTGAGCATTATCGACCTGGAAATTTAAAAACAGCAGAAAGAGGGGTTCCTGGTGTTTTTGTTCTTTATGAAATATCATCAATGGAAGTTATTTATCATGAAGAAGCCAATTCATTCGGACATTTATTAACTGGGATATGTGGAATAATTGGTGGAATGTTTACTTTATTTAGTTTACTTGATTCTTTTATATTTCAAGCAGTTGGCCGACGAGTTGATATAAAAGAACATTCAAAATGAACTGAAGCATTTAATTAATAATACTTTGAAGGTTGTTTTTGTTTGAAAATTGCAATTCATTTGAAAATTTCTTTTACAATTTGAAAAAAAAAGGGAGAAAAGATTCGGATTTTTGGTTTAAAAATTTTTAAAAGTAAAAAAACCAGCGAAGTCAAACTTAAAAATTGTTGTTTTTATGAGTATTTGCGAAGAAAGCAAACTTGGTGATGTTATTAAACTTATTTGTGAAAATCAATTCATTAAAGAAATAAAAATTGACAGTTATTATTACAAAATGAAAGATAATATCAAAGACACTATCGATCACAATTGGAATTGGAAAGAGTTGTTTGAAGTGATAGAAATTATAATGGATAGCCCTGTTAATATCGTTTTATTTGAAAAAGAGATCTTCGAATTACTTATTCGAAAAGTGATTACAATTGAAAATGACGAAATAGCGAAAGTTATTATTAAAATTATAATAAAGCTGACCAAATTCCATTTAAATAGCGAAACAATGGAATTAATTTTTGGTTTATATGAAAAATTAAATGCGATTCAGACTTCATATTTGACTGGATATATTATTGACACAATTAAAAATGATCCATTAAGCTTCTATGAATTTAATGGTTTAAATACAGGAATTTCTATGGTTCTTAAATTGCCTTATTTTCCTGAATACTCTTACGCCTTAAAAACGTTCTTTCAAATAAAAAGAATGAGTGATGATTCATTTCCTGTTGTATTCTCTATCAACTCGACAACCTTTAAACTGACTTGCGCTATTGAAGGTTCAAATAAGCATTTAATAATTCGATGTGAAACTTCAGGAAAAAGAACACAACAACTTTACTCTGGTATTTTCTTAACAAGAGAATACGATACGCAATTCACTGTGAAAACGGAACTTTGGAATTCTTTAATAATATTCCATTGCAATAATAAATTAGTTGTTGAACTGAATGACCAAAGAATTGGATTTCCAATTAATTATCCTTCTTTTAAGGAAACTGTTTTGGTTCATTTGGGTTATCTTAAAGGAGTTCCAGGTTCTTCTTTAATTGGTTCAATAACGGGAATACAATGGCTGTTTGATGTTAATGAGTTGAATGATGTTGCTACAACGGATTGGTTTGATTATGAAAGTGAAATGAATAGAATTACAAATGAAAAAGTGACGCCACAAATCGTACTTAATGTTGGAGTTTCAACCAATCCCCTGCAAAGTGAAAACAATGTTTTAAGAAAGTTTGCGACGATCATTAATAAAACGCCATTTGTTAAAATGGAGGTTTTAGATTCATTTGGGGAATATTTGATTCATCCAATAATTGAGGTTTCTTCCCAAAGATTTAGTGATATTTTTATTGAAGACGATTACTTAACGAAGTCAATTCATTTATTGTCCTCAATACCTGCTTCTAATATAACGAATGTTATAAAATTAGTTTTTGGGTTGATGGTAAAAGACCAAAAAGTTAATGAGTGGTGTTTGAATAGACATTTTTTTACTTTCATATTCGATCAATTAGAAGTGGTTATACAGAAGGGAAATGATACTATTATCAATGAACATATCAAATTGGTATGTTCGATTCTCAACATGTCATTAAATAATGAAAATATCCATCATACGCTTGTTAGATTATTCTCATTACCTTCAAAATTAACTTCTCAACAACAAACTATATATTTGAAAGAACTAAATTGTATTATTTCTTCAAAAATTATGAAAACAGTCCATCTAAATCAAATTGTCAGCGCAAAAGAAATTCTTTTATTGTTAATGGGAGAAATGGAAGTATCTACAAAAATATATCTTTTTCAATACATTTCAGATGGAATTAGTGGTTCGTTCTTAAAGGAAATTGTGAATGAATGTTTTTCATTCATTCAAAATGAGAGTTGGATTGTATTTCACATTCTTTGGAAACAACTAACTTTTGAAAATTCCCAAATGAATCCACAGTTCATTTCTTCTGTTGACATTTTTAAATCGAAAATAAAGTCTACAAATGAGTTGGTGGCTTCTTATTCTTTAATGATTTGGAACAAATTAGGGGGAACTGGGTCATTTGAGGTTGAATCATTTACTCGTCGAATTTATGAAACTTGTCTTTATCTATCCTATGAAAAGGAACCTCAATTTGAAATGGATGTTCCAACCTTAGTCGATACAAGATTTCAACAAGAAGTTAATCTTTTACAATACAAACCAATTCTCCCATTTTTATTTGAATCTTTTCAACCACCATTTACTGCTTATCAAAAAGTGGTATTGACTGAAATATTTATTGATATTTCTTCATGTAGATCAACACATAATATTTATCAATTATTATCATCAATTCCCACATGGATTGATATTATTTCAAAGGTAGTTGTTGAATATATTGATGATAAAGAAATGGAATATGTGTTAACAGTATTTTATAATTTAATGAAAGTGACAAACACGACTTTAAAACAAGTAATAGACATATTAAGATTACTTCTTCCCGATAATAAACAATTTATCCAAGTTTTACAGTCTTTAATAACATTATTTATTTGTGATGGTCATTGTGATATTGAAGTTGGAAATATTCTTTCAGTTGTTTGTACCAGGTGTAAATATGGAATAGAAACCAAACAACCTTTAATTCACCAACAGTTTGAATTGGTTGATGCTTATATTTCCCATTTATCACTTCATTGGCTAAGTGATGAATGGGTACATTATTTTCAATCGAAAGATTACAATATTACTTACATGCTCTTCATTCATTTGTTTATCTCTCACGCCCACGCACTTCTTTCATTTGAAGATGGAGAAATTGGACATTTTGAATTAATATTTACTTTTCTTAACTTTATTATGCCATTAACGCCACCTGAATTATCATTTTCATTCTTTGTGTGGTATGTGTATTCAATACAATCATTTTTTGAATTGGCACCATTGGCGTTTCAACCTTTAAAAGCAATTGCATTAAAACCATTTCCGGCATTTCGATGTGCGAACAAGGAATTTTATGATAAGCTCTGCGCTATTTTTGATGAATTTAATTTTGAAAATGTTCAGTACAATTTAATATCAGAACATCTTAAAATCCATCAAAAGGAAATGGAAAAAATAGAATTGATATATTTCGATGATGTTGTTCTTATTCAAAATTGCTCAAACAAATCAATTAAAACCCATGTTAAGAAAAACTCGATTCTCAAATCCCTTTCATCTTCTCGTTCAAGAAGTAATTCAACAAGTCCTCATCCACGTTCACCATTAGTGAATCAAGTCATTATTTCGAAAAAATGGCAAGAAGGAGAAATGAGTAATTTCAATTATTTGCAATACATTAGTGAAATAGAACATTACAAATATTTTCCAAGGCTCTGTAGTACTTTTAAAGATTCAGTTTTTAATTTGTACAATTCAAACAAGCTCTTTCCAATATTTTCTGAATGTTTAGTGAAAAAAGAAGTGAATTCAATTGAATCAAGACAAAATAATTTTCCTTCGCAATGGTTCTTTTCTGTTCCTTCTTTAAAAGACATTGAAATCCCAAACGAATTTGCTGAATCTCCGAGACAATGCGTTCAAAATCTCCAATTGCTACTTGAATCTCCAAGGATATCCAAATATTTAAATAAATGGATTTCATCTACTTTTATGGGATTTAGAAAAGAAAAAACAAAGAAAGTTTCATACGATTTCATTAAATTATTAAATATATTACATGGAATTAAATCTGTCATTAAGGACCCTTTATTTATTGGGGAAATATATGGTGCTGAAGATAAAATACAAATCGAATTAATGAATGGAATGATCTATTTCATTGAAAAAAACTCGATTAAAAGTTGCTTAAGCAAACACATTAAAATGGGTAATTTCATTCAGTTATACAAAGGAAGAATTGATGATATTTGTGTTGTATTTGACGATGGAATAATATTTGGAAAAAAAGGAATGAAGAACTTGATTGTAAATGGTGATACAAAATATGTAATCAAATGTGGTTACGTCGATAGTGTACATTTAATTTCAAAGAAAATCGTAATTGGAACTGAAACAGACATTGTAATTTGTAATTTGGATGGGATTGTTGTTGACAAAATAAAAGGACATTTCAATGTTGTTGCTTCAAATGATTGTGTTTTAGGTTTTAATCACAACAGAATAGTTCATTGGAAAGGAGGTGTTATAAAATTCGATGTGTCATTATCGGAAGAAATAATGTTTGTAAGTTCCGGAAAAGAAATAACATATGTAATGTTAAAAGATAGTTCTTTTTTATGTATTGATGAAAATGGAGAAGTGTATTTAACAACATCATTCATGGACGTTGAAATTGTTATTTCAATGAAAGTATTGAGTTGCTTGATGTTTGACTTCATATTCATTGCCACACGAGAAAATATTTTTATTGTGACCAATCGACACACTGAATTGCAAATAATAACTGCAATAACTTTCAGTTCAGACTCCTCAGGCCATACAATTAATGATATCTGTTTGCCAATTTATTTAAATGAATCCCCAGATTCATGGAATTTTGCAGTTTTAAACCAAGATGAAAAGAAACAGTACATTCATTTATATCGTTTGGACTATATCACATTAACAAAAATTTAATGTATTTTTAATGTTATTTTCGATATATTTTCTTCTGTGCATTATTTTTAAAATTCTTTTTTCTGTTTAGTCCATTTGGAATGATTTTTTTCGGGCAGTCGTTTTTAATTTTTTGATTGTTTCATTTCGTAATGTTCCCAATTAAAATTGTTCTCTTAGAAAGTTCTGTTTACTTCGAAATGAAAATTATTGGAACGATACTTGCCTCGTTTTTTGAATAGTGGAACTCAGTTATGGCAAAATAAGGTGGCAACTATGATGAACATGATTATTAGTTTGATTTTAATAATCAATGCTGTCAGAGCAGATGAATGCCCAGCTAAAAAGCCAATAGTGTTTATACCTGGTATTTTGGCATCAATGTTGGAAGGGGAAGCCAATATTCCAGACGTTAGCCAAACACCATTACCGAGTGACT